>VUJU01000526.1:43837-94914 GCA_009835225.1 Aphis craccivora
TCTCAAATGAGTCATTAAATAATGACCTCAAATTAACATCCATCAATGAAACTGCCTCTATCTTCTACAAGCGCTTCCACTCCAAACTACGAGATAATCCTAATCAACTGATAAACGAATTAGCTTCACTTACACTCCCCGGCAACCCAGCTAGACGCCTCAAAAGAAACTGGTGCCGTGACCTGATAACTTAAGATTAAGTACTTAAAATATTCAGGGGTGTCACAAATGTGTGATTTCCCCTTCATGTATATATTTTAACTTGTGAACTATCTGTAAAATATTTATATTACTTATTGTACTCGATGTATAGATTGTAATTTTTCATAATAAAGTCAAATATATTTAAAAAAAAAAAAAAAAAAAAAAAAATTAATAAATTAAATATTTTTTATTTTTCAATTGTTAAAAGATCCGACTAATTCTATAAAATTAAAGAAAAAAACCAATATCCATGACATTTAAACCACTAAAAAACCTTGTAATTGTGGAACAACATATTCAGAAAATATAAGGAAATGTATAATTTTTTCAAAATTACTTGCTGGACATTATAGACACGATAATATAACGATAATTATAATATTTATTAAATAATATGTAACATTAGGTACATACATATAATTAGTTGTTATGTACAGGTAATAGGTATAGGTACAAATATTATACTGTCCATGAAAAATCTCTTTTATTGTTTCGCTGGAACTTCAAAATATGTAATTTTATTATACAATTATTCTTTGTTGATAAAAGCGAAATGAGTCAAAAAAACTTTCTTTTAAAACAAAAGTTTAAATTACATGACGGATGCAAATCGGATGATTAATGAATCTTTTACTGCTTATGTCTAATTTTTAAAACCCGCATGTATTTTTAATTTTTTTATTTAAATACAGGCAGTTTTAAAATTAATTTTAACACTTTAAATACTGCTTAAGTAAGGATATAAATATATAATATTGCATTAAAATATTAATTAGTAATATTAATTTTAAAATATAATAATAAAATAAAATTGTATTTTAGTTTTTTGAATGTATTTGACTACATTTTAATCGTACGCAAAATATACTATTAAACATATCCGTAATATAATATGTGTTTTATTATTAATACAACTATTGTTCGTTGAAACCGAAAATTATTATTTCCAAAAATTCGAACCCAATTAGTAATAATATTATACTACATTTATAGCTTCGCAATTACGTAACAAAAATGATTTTCTTACGAGCTTTAAAAATATGTAATGTAAATGATAGATAACAAAATCGTTTATACGGTAAGTGAGTACACAACAATTACATGCAATTCCTATTCACATATTATAATAATAACATTACATAATTGTCAAAGCCATAGTTTAATAAATTAAAACGTAAATTTACCGTAAATAATTTTAGAGCAAAACATGTGCTATAAAAATGAAAACACTAGCAATTTTCAAGAAAATCCAGTATATACCGTAACACTTTATGAATAGATAAGATACTTAATGGAAATAAAATCTATAAGAAGTCCGCAAAAAATGGTTGTCTTTCTTATATGTGCTATATTTATATATAATAAATCATTTATTTATTTATCGTCAAGAACTTCTTGAAATATTTCCCAATAGTTGATGACTGATAGCAATGGATGTAAACATGTTCACCCAAAAACTGATTTGTTACACGCATTTGAGAAACATTACATTTAAGAGAACACCATACCCGCATGTGTTGTCTCTGTCCTATACACGCGTAATATAGTTAAAAACTGTTTTGCGCGGGACAACTTTACTCCCTCGATATTTATATCAAAATTACCAAAATTATAAATCCCATTGGGAAGAACTTTACCTGTGTCGTAGCGTTTTAATTTTTTTGATAACATGAACACAATTAAAGTTATCGGTTTAAGAACTTTAGGGTTTTTTCATTTAATTGTTAAAAATTATTGGTTACCACTATCAAAAAACTTAAAACACTACGACACAGGTAAAGTTCTTCCTAATGGGATTTATAATTTTGGTAATTTTGATATAAATATCGAGGGTGTAAAATTGTCCCGCGCAAAACAGTTTTTAACTATGTTACGTGTGTTTAAGACAGAGATAACACATGCGGGTATGGCGTCCTCTTAAATGTAATGTCTCTCAAATGCGTGTAACAAATCAGTTTTTGAGCGAACATGTTTACATCCACATCAACACATGCAGGCATGGCGTTCTCTTAATAATTTCACTAGAATTTTTCATAGCTTTCCAACACACAAAAAACCTTAAAATCTATTCTAAAAGTGAATATTCTTTAAGAAAAAAAAATCTGTATATTTATATATTATTATACTCCGTTTATACTTTATATATAATAATTAATAGGATTCAAATAAATAATTTATAGCATGATATGCGTATTTTAGTATATAGTAAGAAATATAATATCAACCTTAAATTCAAATTATTGATATTTTTATTTCTTTTTAGGAAGCAACAATACTACTATTAAATAAAATTTTCAACCTTTGACTAAATCGAAATTGAAAATCAAAAACTAATTCCTCAATAATTCTCGTAATCAAAAACAGAACAAAATTTGGTATGACAGTGACTAAATAATTCTTAATAAGTACCTATACGGGCTATATGTATAATTATTAAGTGCTAATACAGATGCAAATTATAGTTGTATAATATTTGAATGCCTATTATTTTAAACATATATGAACCTACAGTAAATAATAATAATTAGAGCATATTCCAATTTCGCTTGTACTTCAGATCTCTGTAATATTTATACACATACTCACCAAAGAAAATAAATTAACACAAATAAAATATAAACTAAATATAATCCTGTGAGTAATATTAAAACAAACAACTACTAAAACATAATATGCATTTGGTGATAATTAATGTCAAACAAAATAAATTATATAATAATAACAATGATTTGTTAGAGCTATAATACACAATACAAAATATTTAAAACACGGATATATAACACAAATAATATGTGCTTACGAAAAATGTTAAACAATTTAAATATCAGATTATTAAAGTAAATTTATTGATTATAAACTATAATAAAACACGCTTAGCTAATTTATGCGTTGTTTAATTATCATAAAAACATATATTTATGTACCTAAAGTTTACAGTGGACAAACACAAACAATCGAAGAAGACAGTATACACAGCCGTTGGTCTATCTTACATAATAGTTCACAGCATATTAGATAAATACAGTTGTATACTTGGTAATGTAATGTGTATGACGTGTAACTAAATGATGGTAACCTGAAAATTAAGCTTATTTTTACCCAAGCTATATTATATCTGTGGTGATAACGCGGGATGGCATTGGAGCGATAAGGGACAGGTACTGTTGTAGACTTCAATAAAGCATGTGTCATCGTTGTATTATAGTTCATTTAAATCAGCTAATCCGTTAATTCAATTGTTGAAAACAATATCATTTTAAAAAGTTAAAAAAATTATTCAAGAATATATGTAATAAATAATTAATTAATCAAGTTTCTTTTACATTGTTTATACAGATATATTAGACAAAAATATAATATAATTATGTATTTATTATATGTTATATTAGATATACATTATATACATTATATATTAAATACATGCACATTGTACATAACACTAACTTTAATATTCTTTTAAAAGTCCTTGAATTTGAAAATGCATATGTATAGTGTACTATTTTTTATAAATGTTTTATTTTAAATAATTATGTTAATGGTGAATTATAGTAAAATAATATGCAATTATGATTACATTCTAAAGAGTCAAACTAAACATTAATAAATAAATGTACTTAGGTTGATATTTATTCATCATCATTATTCATTTAAACAGATATACTTGAAAATAATAAATCAGATCCAATATTGAAATAGATATTATTTTATGTATTTTATGATATAAATGTTTATAGATGAAAAATATATATTTACTGAACATTGTATCACTTTCGACATTTGTTCAAGTTGCTTAATATGTAAAATAAAACATATATACTAATTGAATTAAATATCCTTGAATCGCCAACTTTAAAAGGATTTAAAATTACTTATTTGTCAATTCATTCTTGTTTTTTATTACTCATCGAAAGTTGAATTAAATGCCCATCATGATTCGTTAATAGATACATAACAAAATTGAAGGATTCGCGTAGAACTAATCATAACGAATAAATAGTACTGAATGAAATGAAATGACTAGAATGAAAGTGAACTATTCCCATATTTACACCATACGGTAACTTCAAGGTCAAAAATATGAAGAAAGACTGGATCAACTGGTATTTAGTTTCAAAAAGTGTCATATACCTTTACTATAATAATAATACGAGCAATTTCCACTATATAGGTACCAATTATATTCATCTACTGTGTGTTATATACAAAATATACATATAATAATATTATGAAGGCGCATATTTAATTTTAATTAATTACTCCTAATAGTATAAGACTAATTTATCACTATGCAGATACCTACATATTTTTTGTTTTAAATTTTAAACATATAATATCTAAATGAATTTTTAAAAGAATAATGGTTCACAGCATGAATTATTGGTCTTATAAAAGAACTATACTGTTCTTTATAATCATACAAAATATTTTACATATTCCGTAGATATATATTTTTAATAAAATAGTTATTTAAACTTGCATCAATATTTATAATTCTGATTTTGCATTCATAAGCATATTATTTTGTAAACAGTATTTTCGCAACTACAAATTTTCTAAATGATATGAAAGTCAGTGAATATTTCAATACTGAATAAAACAAATACAATTAAATAATATTATTATTAAAGAATAATTGGTGTATAAACAAACAAAATACTATTGGAAATGTAATCAATTACTTTATTAAATCTTATATTTATTTAATCTTATATTTTATTAAAATCTTAAAGTCTTGTTATTTTTTCATATATAGTAGCTGGAGAGTATTTATAATTTACTTTTATGACTTTATGAAAATATTTTTATACTGAGTAATAATAAAAAAAATGTATAAACTACAAACTAAAAAATTTTTTTCCCATATCCCAAAAAATAATGCAATTATTCATTTTTATATAAAAATTTACAAAATTATATATCGGATGTATGAGTAGCATTTAATAGAATTTAACTGAATTAATTATACTATTAATATCAAATTCATTTTATTAATCTGCTATAATAATATAATCGAAAAAATATATAATATTTACTTAGGATTACTGTTTGTTTACAGATCTGATATTTTCTCATTTTCCTGATCCCTACTTCCTACATTATTAATATAATATAATAAATAAAATGGCTCCTGTCTGAACTGAATATATTAAAGTAGCAGACTATTTTTGGAATTTATTAAATATTTTACACTTTGAGTCAATGGTAGATAAACATGAACAAAGTAAAACGTATATCTAGAAACGTCCCAAAGTATTTTGTTTACCCCAAGTTTCAAATGTCACCGAGTCACATACATCACGGTACACAAGTTTTTGAATACGTGATACGCTTGTATGTATCTTAATATATTGTAACACCAATTGTTATTCTGTAATGTAGACTTCATAAAAAATTGTTCTCTTATCCTTTTGTTTAATTTCCATCTAAGTTTAGTAAATGAAAATCGTTTGTTCGAGGAGCCACCATTTTCGACTTCATAATTGAACTCAACGATTTTCAATGCAAATTTCAAACTAACATAAGCATATCGTTCATTAATGAATCTATACACCTTATTGAACTCTATATAATTCATTACACAGAATGTCCTTGTGCCGTTTTTAATCAATTAATAAATTGTATAGTAAATACGTTTTAAATTTAAAAAGTTAAGATTTTATTTTTTAATGCCTACTTAGAAAAGAAAGGCAATCACCAGCAATTATCTTCTATAATAATAATACAATTTTAAAACAAAGTTTAAATACTGGAAAAGCACACTTAATTTCCTCATGTTATTTATAAAAAAAATTTAATGTAATACTTTCACTTTATTTATCTATTCATTTAGATTGTTGTTAATGATAGATATACACTTATATGTATACTATTTGTATATATAATAACATGTTATAATGATAACTTACAAATGTTAAATAACAATAAACATTTATATAGTCTAAACAATTAATTTAATGACAAATATAAATTTTATAAAATAAAACATTAAAAATGTTGACATAAATAAATGCATAAATATGCATGTATATTCATTCAAAATAAAAAAAACTTATTAATCACTCTGTACTTACGAACTGAAAAATATTAATAAAATAATACAATGTATCTATATTTTAATAGTAATAGCTTCTACTTTTCATTCAATTTGAATTTCCTAAACTTCAAAATATTACTCTAAATATTGAAATATAAATAAAATATTTAATGCGTTTAAGTATCTAGATAAACAGAAAAAATAAAATTGATTTTTATTATTTTATTATTTTGTAGTATTGTTGAATAATTTAATAAATTTTAATATTTATACTGTCTAGCTTAAAAAAAATAAGTTGGAGATGTTATCAATACAACATTGCAATTTGGATTACATTATATTAAATTACTATTTTTTTTTTGGCAGCAATCAGAACTTGAATCTAAAAGTGACTGTACAGATAGTACATATCCAGACTAAGTATTTTAATTTCCTGTAAATAAATAGAAAGTTAACTAAAAATTTTATTATTTATTTAACTTTTCTAGTACATTTTATTGAGGTACCTCAGCTGTCATTACTAATGTTTTCAGTAAATATTAGCACATTTTTATGTTATCTTACGAAGTTTCAAAAATTATCTCTTAAACCTATTTTTAAACCTAGTGCTATTTTTGTTACAGAAGAAAAAATTACAAAAATCTTATAAAAAATGTAGATTTGAATGCTAATTCAAAATACATTCAATGTTCATTTAAAATCTGATAAATATTACATTATAATACAACAAATATATTCAGTAAAACCTCTATATAGCTGACCCTCTATTAGACGAAATTCTCCTTATAACGGAAAATGTCAATAGTTCCGGTTCAAATAAAATAAAATAATTCTACCTCCCTATAACGGAAAACTCTTTATAATGGAAAAAGTTGATGTTAGTCCCAAGCGATTGCGTTGTAGAGAAGTTTTACTATATACTTTAATTAAGGTTTTAAATATTCTAATATTAAATATGTGAATTATAATAATATGAATTTTATTATTTCATGATTATTAGTCTTTACTTATCCTTTCATAGTAATTTTAATGTATCGTAGACTATAAAATATAGGTTGATGTTTAGTACAGATCATGAGTTAAAATATTTTTGAAAATAGGGTTAACACATAGGTACATTCAGGTAAATAGCATATTAAATGAATTAATATAACTGTAATTCATATGCATTTATCAAATGATCGTTTTTGATTCAAAAAACTATCAACTGTGATAAATATATATATATAAAAAAATTTTATTTTATTAATTTGTATAATAATTATTAACAGTGACCATTCTACTAATTCAGGTACAGATATTTTTATTACCTAACTTAAAAATTAATCTTCAATCGACGATAAATTCGTGTAAAGGAGATCGAGGACGTTTCGATGATAAAAAATATTCTGTCAACAGGTATTCCGATATAAATGTATTAAATATTGTGTATAATATATATTATATTTTTTTAAATGTTTAAAATACTTAGCATTTGCATGATAGTTATGTGCAATTTTAACCACAATTAAATTTTGATTTATTTATTTATCTAATATAATAATATAAAATTAAAAGTTAAAATATTTAAGACATTATAATTTAAAGATATATTATAAGCCAATTTTACTTAATATAATTTTACATTAGTAATACTTTAATTAATTAATTTAAAGTATTATTTATTAATTATACAAGTTCATATTGAAGAATTGTATAGATAGTATACGTTGTTATTTTATAAATAGATTAAAAAAAAAAAACTAAATATGAATATTTGAATCTTTTGTATGTAAAATCTTCTACCAAGTTCAAGAAAAATTAAATAATAAAAGAAGATATTAAATGTTTTGAATAATATTGTGTAAAGAAATTGGAGTCCAATTATACATTTAAGTTGCTCACCTCGAACTCAGCGATCATCGGTTAAGAACGCTATTCACTCAAACACAACTATCACTAATACGTATTATCGGGTAGTGTACAGTTCGCAAATAATTTTTGCAGAACGATACAACCTTATGTTGTATTGATTGTTCTATATTGTATATTTATAATAAAACAGTTTTAATTTATACAACACGAATGTGCTTAAAATAGTGATAGATAAAATTGAATGCGTGTCGGACGATGGGATGTTTTATTGCGAAACAAATCTGAAAAATTGTCAGAATTTAAAAAATAACTGACAATAACCATTTTACCTGTGTGGTGTAAAATTTTCATCTTTAAACAACACAAGGTAAGTGTAAAATATTAGTATTTAACAATAACACATTTATGATAACATTTCTTAGTTTTATAACAAATAATTAAAATTGTATCAATCTAAACAATTTATTATAGTTCTTAAATTAAATTCAAACGTAAGGACTGTAATAATATTCAGAATACTAATAATAGTTATCAATATTTATAGTAAAATTCAACAAAATATTGTACTTAGTTACATTTTTTGAGAAGTAAATATCCTAAAACAGAATATAAAATCGACTAATGTGAGATATTGTATTATTTTTTTTTTAATTTTAAAATTATTATTTATTTTTAGAATTATAATAAAATAAAGGAATCAATTTTATCAAAAACCGTGTAGAATAAATTTTCCAGTTTTTTCATAATTTTTTTTATTTTATTTATTTGTTTTGAAAAGTACTGAAAACACTCTTAAAATAAAAAATTAAACCAGTTTGTAACTCAAACCATCATCAATATTAAAAATTGATGTATCTTTTTGGCTAATAACAGTGTCCTCAGATAAATAAATAAATAAATAACATGACAGTATCGAACATCATTGTAAAATTATCATTTCACTCAGAATTTAAAAGAAAAAAAAGATAGAGATTTGAGTAAGTATTAGACACTTGTGATTTGTCTATATCCATAAATCACAATACTCATACGATAAGTCCTATATACTGTGATATTACTTTTAAAAATAATTACTCATACAAATTATCGTACAAAAAAAAAAAATACAATAACAATTCTTAGCAAAGCACAATAAATAACTTCGATTGCTGATATATTTCTTATATTTCTTTAAAATTGAACAATCATTGATGATTTTTTTTTTTTAACTTGGAAAAACTATTAAAAAAAACTCTTTGAAGTACAGCTATAACAAAACTCAATTATTTAAAAAAAAACCTCATTAAAAAACCATGAAACAATTACTATCTTCGCTTTCCACAGAATTTAAGACGTAAATATATGATTTTCAGCGAACACATTACGGGTGAAATGCTCAAAAACTTTCCGTTACTCTTATTAAAGATCAGAAATTGAGTCTGATGATACTTAGAAGTGTTCATCTTTCAATTCCCACTATACGTAATTTCACTAAACGAAAGAAATAAATAGAGCACACTGCAGATTTTTTTAAATAAATAAATACATACATTAACAGATTTATGAAATAAATTTCAGAAATTGCAGTTTTCATGAAGTCTTCCGCGGGATTTCTATTTAAACATTATATGATTTATCATTGCTTTTAAATTCTATACTGCAATAATTGTCACCATCCGAAGCTTACCAAAACATGACCTACACTAACTAGATTCAGTTTTTATAATATAATATACTATCTAGCTCATCATAATAATACTATTTATATCACACGAATTTAAAAGTTTAAAATTCAAAAAGTATCAAATTTTAAATTTCAAATGATAGTAGGTATATAGTTTTGGTTTTAAGCAATTAAAAATAATATATATTATTCCTGAAAATATCGATAAGGTAACATGATAAGCGTAATGAAATGTACAAATTTTTACAAACATAAAAATGTAAATATAAATAAAGGTACTATTATACTACTATATATTAACAATAAACATAAAACCCTACATTTATCTTTAGATTTTTGGGCGTAAATTGATCCTTTCTCGATCAAAATATATAAATTACGATGTCATTGTTTTATTTATACTCAAATAAACGTGATAGCTCAAATACCTATTTTTTTTTTTTTTTTTGTAATTTTGATTATAGTACAAAGAAATAACAATTTTCAACTTTTTCCTCCGAAATTCCAAAAGTGTCAACTAGAGTCAATTTACAACCAGAAACCTACTTTGAATTTTTTATTTGAATATTTTTTTCGACTTAAAAAATCATATTCAGACAAAAATAAATAAAAAAACACGCACCATTGTAAAATCAAACTTTATTCAATTCACTTAGAATTTAAAATATAAAAATTACTAATTTATTTAACTATACATTTTTAAGATCATTACTTTTATGAATAACAAACACATTTTTAATTTCATATCACAAAATAGAATATTTTTTTAGAAGAATTTAAAAAGTATTTTAAAATCGAATGTCTGTAACTAAAACTAAGGTGGTTTATTTGTTAAATTTATTTAAAGTTTATATAAAAACTTATAATAAAAAAAATATTCGTTTAAAATTTATTTTTCATACATCTAAAATCTAAAACAAATATTCTACTATGAAATAAAAATTATTGAATATTAAAAAATTTAAAGAACTTTAAAAATCATATTGATAGATAATATAGTTTCCTTTCAAAAATGTTGATTCTTTTCAGAATAATGAGTGTTGGCTGTTAAAAAATTAACCAGTATATTATATTCATATATTTATATACTGTTATATAACTTTGTTTGCACATATTATTAAATTGTGAATAATGTTTTATAACTATAACGAAATGCATGTGAACTGATCATAAATTGTATAATGCGCACGAATATTTTGTCATTCTGAGTAAAAAAAAAAAATAAATATATATTTAAATAATCCATGCATAAAATTGTAGATATAATTAAAATAACGTGCGTTTATCCAACTATAATTCGAAAGTATTAAATTGTAACCAATGATCGTCATGCAAGACAATATTTCTGATGATGACATATAATTATGTCCATTTAAAGTAAAGTTTATCGTAACTAATGTTAAACGTTTCAATTAGTCGATGCAAACGTTAACAACACATACGTGTTATTTCTGTATTTTATAAAAAAAAAACAAGTGTATAGGTAACCTATAAAAAAGATTTTTCACAAAATAAATTTTAAAAATAGAATGTTTTTAATTCATACTCTCGCATAGTCTACACCAGTGCCGTATCTAGGATTCATTTTACAGGGGTGTTTTAATATTTAATAGTGTCATGGAAGGTGGGGGAGGAACCCTCATACCACCCATAATACATTAACAAAAATCATATATTAATATAAATTATTATAAGTATGTGTAAGTTGTATAAAACTTTTTTATTATAAAGCACATAAAATAAATAATACTAATACTAAGACAATAACTTCAACATAATACATACGGCTGATGGGGGTGTTCTAACACCCATATCACCCCCCCCCTAAATACGCCACTGTTCTACACTGCACATACAATAATAATAGCGAAGTTTTAGTATGGATCGCTGCATAAACACCGGAAATTAAATTATTTTATAGGCATCTACTTCAGACTGTATTTAATAAAAACTTGTAAATACATATAAAATTGTTCAAATATTATTATTTAAGCTCTAATTATAGATAGAACGATTTATAAACCATTAAATATATATTAATGTTTTTTGAAATTATTATATTAAATTTACAGACTAATCATGATAAATAATTATCTGAACCTTAACAATTTTAAATATTAAACGTACCTAATAAACAATCGTATGGGTAAAAAGTCGAAAGTATAAAATAGAAATTATGTAAAAGTCATTATTTTTGTAGATGTTTATGATTTATCAATATTTGTTCAACATTTTTCATACTTGAACTTCTGAATACATTTAACTATGTATTACGATTATATCGTTGATACGTCAGATGATTATACGTTATCATATCTGTACTTCATATTATGTTTATTTCCTGGGTAACGATGTTCGTATACGAATAACGACTAATACATATTTATCGTTACGGCTAAAATATAATTACTATCTAATGATTAAAATAAAATATCGCAACCTGTATTAATGTCCACGCTGAAAAGTTTTTTTTGAAGTATTACTCGACGCATGCATATGGTAATAATTAATGACCGTGTAATACACAAACACCTTAACCTATGTATACAATACAGTTCAATAAACGTAAAATAAATATATATATAATATATAATATATATTTTTTTTTAATAACAATAGTAGCACTTGTATTTTCATAATACGTATTTTTACCTCAAAATGTATCTATTCTATCTTATATATCTTGTTAGTTAATGAATTATATTACTATTTTCAAATGTTTTGTTGATTTTCTCTTAATTTCAAAATTTACATTCTATTTTGTTAGGATATTTTAAATTGAGTTTAAATTTCATTTTTTTTTTTAAATTTTAAGATTTTAAGAATTTAAAACATCTTTATATTATTTAGAACATGTCTAGTTTTTTTCAATAAATACTCATCAATTATTCACTAAATCTAATTATTAAATATTGTCTAAAATAATAATAATGCATTTTTTTATTAACAATTATACTTGCATTGAAAGAAGAAAAAAATAAGTTAATAGAATTGATGAGTCATTTTGAATTATTTTATAATCATCCAACAAAATTAAATCAGGAATTAAAATGTTTTATTAGAATAAAACATTTTTATAGTACGCCCCCCCCCCCCACCAACTCATGTGACAAAATCTTGATTTCCGTACTATTATTAATTATATCATGTACTAAAAAGTTACTGATATTTTTATTTTTAAGTTATTTTCTTGTATAACGTATTCTTCAAATAATTTCATAATTTATACATATAATAAATTATTGATTGACCACCTACAATTCATAAGAGACTAATACAATTATTGTGTTTTGATAAAACTATTTTTAAAAGTACTATATTATAAAATGAAGACCACAATACTAATATTACTTAACAGATCTAAGAAATTATATTAGATTCTACATAAATAACTTGTTGGTAAATTGCATTTAACACAACAGCCAAGATATTATTATAGCAACAGAAATTTTTCATTTCAAAGAAATTATTTATTTTTTATTGAGAACTATTATTATAAATATTATACAACCTATACATGTATATTTTGTATAATAGTTCATTTAAATATATAAAAAATAAGATACCAATCCCTCTGGCAGTTTTAAGTAATTAATATATTATTAAGTCACACTGTATACATAATGCATATACCTAATTATGATTATTATCGGTATTCATAAAAGTGTGTTTTTTACAATAGTTAAGCAATCTGACATAAGTCACTTCATCAGTTCATTGTGGCCAATTAATAAACCACATTAATTCTAATACATATCATTATAATAATAATGTAGAATTTATATTAATCATTTTTATTAAAACAGTAAAACATCTGTATTATGAAATAGAAAAAAAAATTATAATATAAAAAAATATGCTTAATTAAATTACATTAACTTGGTTCTGATGAATTGAGGAGAAAAGTTTATAAGTATAGATCATTACATCCTTTCTTAGTAAATAATTTTGAATTAAAGGAAAATAAAATATTTTCAAATTATATAGAATTAATATTTAGCTTATAATGTATAAATATTATTCACATTAAAGTAAATTTTATTTTATTGAGATAACTTGCATTTTGAGTAACCAAGTTGGTCGGCTGTATTAAAAGTATGCGTTAGAAAAACAATTCGTATAACTTAAGTAGGTACCTAATATAGTTCTATAAAATATTATACTTTATCAGAAAACTATTAAGTTATTATTTTTAAAATAAACACAATATTTTGAAGTTGTTAGTTCAATATGAATTTAATCATATAAGATACTTACAACTTATTTTGATTTCAGTAATATAGTTGTAGAATAAAAAAAAAAATAAATAATTTTAATTCTGTTTAGAGTTGTAAATATACCTAACGATATTGGAATTTTTAGGTTAAAACTTTTTTATGAAAACATTTCTTTAAGCTTAGAGTTTGATATTTTTAATATTATTACATTTGAGAAAAGAAATAACACCGTATAAAATAAATGTTTATAAGATAATCAGTGTTAACACGAAGAATAACAGTAATATCATTATACGTTCAATAGAAAAAAAACCTAAATTATGATATCAAGTTATAATATTTTAAATATTTCAATAAACAAATAACCAAATCAAAATCAAAAATATTTAAAATAAATTGAATAATTTTGATAAAAACTGAGAATGAATCAGTTTAGTTATTTGACTCAATAAATAAAGTAATCTATATTTTAGTTGTTCTTTATTTATTATTATAAATAAAAAAAATTATAGAAAATTTTCAATTTGTATTCATAATAGTACAATAAGTATAAAAGCTAAATTTCTTTACTGAATACTAAAAGTGACTGCGAAAGAGAAGACTACATCAAATTAGATGTTTTTTAAAAATATTATGTGTTGTTTTTCTTTTTATTATTTAAATATAATATTAAATAATTTTTTTTCACTTATTAATTATAATTTCTTACTACAAATTTCCGTGTAAAATAATACAAATATATGTTATAAATTATAACATATAACAAAATTAAAATGGATTTCTTGATAATATGTTATTGCTGTGGGCATATCAGTACCTACTCATTAAAAATATAAAACACATTTATACGGTCTTCTTTCCCGACAAAAACAAAATTACAACTTTGGGTTTTCTAAATTATTTTGTTTGTTAACAATTAGTTGAATAACTATCGACTCGAGGTCAGAAAGTAGTTATTACATCAAACTTAAAATATTGGTATTTCCTTCTTCTGATATTATAATGAACGTCTACATCAATAAAAATGATCCATGTCAAAAATATACTAAAACAAATCTAACAATTGTACAGCAACTGAATATCGAGTTAGGTTAATCAAGTATAGTACCTATTTAGTATTATTGTACAAGGGCATACAAATATATTATCTAACATGTTCTCTCAATAAGGGATGAATATAAATTTTAGGTATCATGTGGAAATTTATTTAAATTATAATGATTAATACCTGTTGACTATATTAATTTCCTGATTTATTTAAAAATTTAATTGCTATAACACGAAAGGTATAATTTTTGGTTACAATAAGGAATAATTACAATAATTATAATTTACAATTAGGTTTTTTTTTAATAGAAATTCTTATTTTTAATGTAATTTTTACAACTATTAAAGCTATTATAACAACTAGCGATTTAGAACAATATTTTAATATATTTAAATTAAGCTGAATTTCACTGCCACGCCTTATCACAGGGATTAGGTTTAATCACTAACATATTAACTATATAGCCAATAAAAAACTAATCAGAAATTTAAAATTATTAAAATAAGTATTATGCGAATAAAGTTAAAAATACGATAACGAAAATTGGGTGGGTGGATAGATATTCTTAACTAGATATTATGCTCTCAATATCTTTAAATTAAAGAAGCTCTGTAAAAACCCCAAACTATAAATTTTTAAATGATTATTGGTAGGTACCTACTAATAATTTTCTTAATAAATAAAGAAACCATAATAAACTCTAAGAAGATTTTTTTTTAATTCATGAAAATGCTACACTTCAAACAATGTTTAAGTTTCTAAAACTATTTACAGAAAATAATGAAAATATTTTTTTAGTTTTTTTTAAAAATACGATTAGTGTTTTAAAAACATGTGCAACTGTACACACCCATCACTAAAATCGACCGGTTATTTTTAAATTTTAGTAGTTTTAATTAATTTAGAGTTTAAAAGATTCAAGTGTTTGTTTCATTATATAACTTAAAAAAAAAAAAAATGTCAAAATAAATTTAAAAATTCATTTTAGATTTTCTTAGATCTTAATCAGAAATTAAAAGATAAAACATAAGTTTCCTAAAATATATATTGTATTAAAATGCAAAAGGAATGAACCGGATTGCTATACTTGTAAAATTACTTATTGTAGAGAGCCTTGACTTAGTATGACCTGCTAACCTTTTCATTATATAAGATATAATTTCTTATTTCTACACAAATGTAATTTCAGTGTTTAGTAACAAAATTTAACACTACATAATATTATTGTGATTAATTAGTATTTCAATGATGTTAAATACTAAAAAATAAAATTTTATTTTATTTAAATTATGAATACAAAAAAAATTATATACCTATAGGTATTTTGTTTTATTTTTGCGTTATTTAAATTGATTAAATACATGTTTGCCATTACTATAATTGAAAGATTCAATAATTAAAAATCACAGTACCTATTATTTGTTTTATAATATGAGTAAATGCGAATCTGTGTAAGAACTCATATTATATACTAATAACTAATCATTTTAACTATACTATGCACCTACTACCTACAATATAATAATTAATATTAATGACCAATTAGAAAGCATCCCATTATAAATTTGAATTTCTATCTTAATAAATGTTTCTCTTTTATTATGTATGTCCAATATTCAATAGTAAGTATATTAGTGATAACTACATAACTAATTATTCCACAAACAATATATTAGACGTTGTCACATAGATAGAAATATTTAATACCAACGTGAATTGCATAAATAAAGTTTTAAGATAAAAAATAAAATACATAGTACGAACATTAGTCAAATAAATTTCTATAAATAAAACTAATAATTATCACTTTACAATTCTGTCAATAAAATAAATCTAAAATATGTTGAATTTATATATTTTATAAAGCATTGTATTTTGTAAAATTATTTAACTAGTAACTATATATATTTAATATATTTAATCCAATAAGTTAATTCTTTTTATATGATCAAATGAACAAACTTGAAAATATTTATGAACTTTTAAAACATTTACACCGACTGTAATAAAAACAAAATCATTTCAGAATATTAAATTAAAGAATGTATTAACAATAAATATTATAAAAAATATAAAACGTAACTGTATTAAGTTAATAATTTTACATTTTTAGTTATAATCAAACATTTTCCATTTTACCTACCAAAATATTTAACATTTAAAACAAATTTGTATATAAAATGGTATATTTAAGAGTCACCTACCTATGTGCTGTGACTAATAATTTTTACTGCATTTAGTTATTGTTAAATCCTCGAAAAGTAAATCTATTCACTTTCGTAAGTTATAAAACATTTCAATATATTTTTCCCAGATTTTTTTAAATTACAGTTTCATAGTGAAACTGTAATTTAAAAAAATTAAGGGCTAAGCCCCCCCCAAGCTCCCCGCTAACTACGCCTATGATTAACAGTAAATTCTTAAAAAAATGAGAACTATAATAAAAATTACAGTTTTTATTTGATTTTGGCCATAAATATCTGTTTTTCTATATGAATTATTTGTATGTATCAGTAATAAAAATAATTCTGTTCCTATTTATCGGAATACATAGTATTGCTAATAGCATACCTGCAAACTATAAATTACGATAACTAGATTAAATTTTGTATATTTACATAATATCAATAACAAAAATAGAACATCATTTTAAAATCTGATTGCTGAGAACTTCAAGATCTGCCAAAATAATAAATTATAATCATATTATATGATAATGCTCAATTGATTGTAGGAATATTCGCACTATATGGATATAGGTAAGTAAAATATACTAAAGTGTTAACATTTATTAATATCAAAATGTGCATATTATAATACAGTTACAGTTAGTGTGCCAATTGTTTAACATTTATGACTAATGGCCAGAATGCGATCATCAATATAGTATAGTTTTCTATCCCATTAAAATATGCAAAAAAGTATTTCAAAGGCTCCTATACGTGTTTTTTATGTTCATAATTATTAATAGCTCTTCAAGCACCGATACGTCGGCGAGTGATAATGAACATGTAATGCTTAAAATCATAACCCATCTCTTTTTATAACACTATTATAATATGATATGACGTTCCCTTATCGTTTAACAATAAGCTAATTATAATTGAATTTTAATGTGAAAATTGAATACTAAAACCATTGGGAAAAGTGAGGTGTAAATGAGACGTATTTTATTGCAGAATGACCTTCGGAAATGTCCACAAACTCGTTTTACACGAGTGAGATAGGCCTAAGGCTTGATGGGTGTGCGTTTTTGAAATAACACTAATACTAGACTCTGGTAGAAAGTCAATGCCGTTCATTGTGTCTAATTTTCAGTTTAATATGAAAAAAATATATATTAGACAACACACAAAACCTACTTTTAATAATACATAATACCAATACATGTAAACGTTTTACTATTTTACATAATATCTTATACGAGTAAAAAATAATAAAATCCCATCAGATAATAAGCAAACGAATTTATATGCAATCTCGACTACAGTAATTCTGATATTTGTTAACAAATAAAAACAGTGAAAAATAGCGGGATGAGGTTTTATAACAAAAATACAGTGTGACATATTGTTTTATTGAATTGTATTGTGAAGGTACATAATAAATGTTGTATGAAGTATATGTTTTGAGTATAATAGTAATACATTACAAAATACGAAAACTAAATACAGAAAAACATTTTTAGATTTCAATTTTTGTTTAATTTTTTTTTAAGATCAAAATATCAAAACAATAAAAATACAATTTAAATTCTGTATTTTTAAATTTTTTCAAAAACATTAAATCATAAAAATAAAATGTAAAATCATTATAATTATACTTGTTTTTAAACGGATTTTATTAACTTATCAGAATAGAATTTATTCATCAAGTAAATAAAAAAAATTGTAAAATTAATTTATCAGGTATGTGTGAATTAGAAGAAATACATTTAATATAATTAAATTAAAAATTCAGTATTGTGGCAAAAAATAATGATGGTCAACAAAATTTATATAAGTACACGTAAACACTCTTGTAAATATCACGATGTTTTCAGCAACTTTTAAATGTGCTAAAATAATTTAATAATTATACACGTTGTTCACTAAAACATGCAATTTCCTTATTACTTTACAGCTTGATATAAAGATTTGAAATATACCTTTAAAAATTAATTATTAGTAGTTGAAGTAAATATTTTTAGACATCATATTATCATATTTAAAACATTACAGTGTTTAGTCTATAAACCATAACCAATATAACAGGTACCTATTCAATATAGCTCAATACAGCGTAATAAGAAATATTTGTATAGGGTTTTCTACGGACAATTATTGATCAAAATATATAATAATATTGATTATAGTAATTTTTATGATATTTAAAAGTCTGATAAATATGCATTAAATAATTACTAATAATTATATTGGTTAAATTTTTCCTTCTGCGACTATATACAGAGCAATTCACAAGTATACTTGATAAATTTTTCTAATTCAAAAACACTTTATTCAAAAGCTGGTTACTGGATTTTTTAAATAACTCAAAGACTATATTCAAATTTCTTAAGTTTTTTTATATTCTTTAATACATTTTCTGCGAATATACAAATTTTTGTTTTTAAAATGATAATCTTCTTTTATACAGTTAACCTAGCTGATAATGTTTCTAAAAATTCATCAAGATTCTAAAAAGTAATTTTTAAGTTATTTAATTTTGTGTACTAAAAATAATAGGTCCATTAGTTATGAGTTTGGAAAATAAAGTTACTGCCACGATAGTTTTGAAATTTTAATAATTTATAAACTATAAAATTAATCCAAATATAATAAAAATTAATTAATAATACATAGGTACCTACATTTTATATAATTGCAAAAACCCATTATTAAGGACTATTATCTTTAATATAAACATTAAATTAATTTTGGGTAGGTAAATAAACTTTTAAAAAAATTATCCACAAAATAATGTACAGTAATAAAGGGAATATTTCATTTGAAAAACAAAAGTTTGTATCACCAGATAATATTTCTAAAGTAGTATAAAACATTAATAATTAAAAAAAAAAAAAAAAACATTTAAAATTTTCAAAAACAAAATTTAGAATTAATTCATTATTAAAGGAAAAATGGAGATGAGCAATAAGCATACTTAATGAATCACACACCCGTATTTAATAAATATATAATATTATACAATTATCCAGTATTGTATTTATATTCTAACGAAGTTAAGATCAGTTATAAAGTATTTGACTTTTTTTTTTTTATTTTAAAAATTTTACTTAGGTATTACTTCAAAATTTACACTATGTGCATCAATTAATAAAAGTGAAGTTTTCAAGTATCTACGACATATACTTTTGGAATAATCACAAATATTTAAAATCGTTTGGGATAAATCGTTATCGTTACGCTATTTCGAAAAAATTTAAAATTCAAACGCGCTTAAAAATTTTCCTATAGTCTATAATGATGCTTCCAGTTTTCTCTATAGATATTTGAAGAAAAACTTATGGAAAACTTAGTGCTGTATTTTTAATCCTTAGTTATTAATACAAAAAAATTTTATGATTTTTCAACTTCAAAATTACTTGCAAATTTTCGCGTTTTCGACAGATTTCGTAAAAATTTGAACTATAAACGCTTATAAAAAAGAATTGTGACTAACCATTTTTAAATTTTTTTAGCTACAATAGGAATAAAAAAATTTTTATCGACACTTCAAAAAAAAATTCTCATAAAAATCAAAAATTTCAGTGGTCTATTAATAACTCAAAAAAGTCAAAATTTTTTGAAAATTTAACTCTATATAGATAGCACTGACATAAACATTTGGTGAAAATTTCAAGTTTTACAGTGATAAGTTTTTGAATTACAACCATATAAAAAAATTGATTTGGTTGAAAACTGGTTTTGCGTAAAATTCCGGTTTTCCGTCTTTTTTTTTTTTTTTGTTTTTCTCGATTTTTTTGAAAACTGTTGGAAAATGTTTACTTTTGACCTTTATAATGCACCAAAGATATTCACTTTTGCATCGGAAACCACCCCCAAAGTTTGAAATTGTAGCATTATTTCGACTAGTTATGCTGTATACAGACACAAAAAAAAACACACATCATTGTAAAATCAATACATTCATCATTTCGTTCAGAATTTTAAAATGACAAAAACAGTCAAATATCGTACGATTATTTTCACTCTTCTCACGTTTACCTGAAATTTTTATTATTTATATAAGTTACCTCGAATTTAAAACGATATTTTATATGACCAATATTATTCGACCTGCAGATCAGAAATATTGTTATTAATTATTTAGACACTTCGAGTCATAGAATTAATTTGCTTTAGTTGGGGAAAAACATTTGTGTGACACTGCAACGTCGTCACCTAATAGAGAGGTCATCAACAGAGGTACACCATTATACGCACCGCCTGCCGTCCGACTGACGTAAAACTTTCTCGATCGGAAATCACACAAAATTCGTTATTTGTTTATCGGTCAAACTTCATATTTCATTGCAATTAGCATAATTACCAGCGCGTTTCGTAAACACTATCTGTCAGCCAATAATTACCGAAGACATCGTCTTTAATAGTTATAACATGAACGGTTGTCGGCTGGAGAATTCCATAATACGATCGTCGTTGCGAGTGCAGCACATTCGGTTCATGTTGTACTCGAGTCCGCCCGCGAAACTCGTACGATAGTATTCCGTAAATCGCCGTAATTCAAAACGATCATCTACAGAGGACGGACGGAAATTATTTAGTAAGAATATTTTCGATATCTATATAACAAAACACATAATGAATATTATATACAAAATCACCTTGACATGAATTTAAAAAGTTAATAGTGGTAGTTAACAGAGTATATATATAAATATATCTCCGCGACCACACAATAATGTACGATACTGAATTGTGAGAAATTACAACTCCGCGAACTGAACCTGATTTTTTTGTGTTACATTATTTTATGCGTAAGAGTCTTATGACTATGTGTGATGCTGTTGCTTTTTATCTGGTCGTTGAGTCACCTATTATATAATTTTTACAAGTCGCCTGGTCTCAGCTGGTAGGTAGCATAACAATATTAGTCATGTGACACAGTTCAAAAATCAGAAAATTACAACTTTTATATTCGTGAATTTAAATAACTAGTAATTTGATCACTACTATTCGATACGTTTACTTACGAACGTAGTTATTATAGAAACTAATACTGTATGATATAAGTACTGTATTGTCAACTAGGATTTGGTGAATAAAAAGATACATATTCAACAGCAATAAATCATAATGCATGGCTTAATATGATTGGAAATAATTATTAATATTCACTTATTTACATTTTAAACTCATCTATAAATAAATTTCGACAAATTATTTATATTATTCAATAAATAATAAAATCCCACACGGAAATGAAGAATAACAAAATAAAAGTAATAAAATAAAATCACATGCCAAATTTATAATCTTAAATATTACAATATCAACAACAATATAAAAAAAAACCTAATATTAGTGCGTTATTATGAATTATGATACGTTATTTTATATTAAAAACACTAAAAATACTTGTAGATTCTAAGCACTAAACAGTGCCGAGTTAATCTTAATATCTATTTAAAAAAATTGAAAGTAATAATAGCTTAAATTAATTTATAGTTTATGTTAATATTTCTTTTTATTTTATTCTATGAGATATACGAGTACCTATTAAAAGTTTAACTAAATAAAGATGTTCAAAATGAATTAAATGTAGTATGTTTAAGCATATTCATTAAGACATTGATGAATATGATAAATATGGAATTTATACATAATATGAATTTTATCAAAAACACGTGTTTCACAAAATATATTTATTTGTACTACTTTTAGAAATATATATATTTTATTAATTTAATGCATACCTATTTAATACATATAAGGATTGAAAATGAAATATAAGATTCTTCATAAAATTGTCATGCTTAAATTTTAAAAAAAATCAGTATTTTAAATTTTTGATGAGCTTTTAAATTACAAATGTTATCAAATTATATATTATATATTTAATAATGTTGTCAAATGTAAAAAAAAAAAACAATTTTTATTTTTTGATTCTACTTCAAAAATATTAACCGTACAAATTTAAGACATTTCATTATTGCTTAAATTATCATTTTCTATAAAGAATGAAGTATTGAAAATATTTAGATTAATTTTAAGCCCATTATAGACATGTAAAAAATTGGATTTTCTTTAATTTTTTAAATATGTAGATTAAAAATGTTTTTCACGATCAAAATTATCAAAATTCACCCCAAAGTTTCTTAAAATTTGAAAAAAATTTTATATCACATTAAAATTATCCCAAATATGTAAGTGTAATTGTTGTTAGTGTTTGATATTTCAATTTTTACAAAATATGAAACACCAATTAAATTACCAAAAACGTCACCTAACGACGTTTCTGTAAAATTAAATGACAAGTTGGAATAACCCGGAATTTAAAAACAAAAATATTTACGGACAATAACAAAATTATTATAATACCATTATTTCTTATCTTTAATGATTATAAAAAATAGAACATTTTTCAAAAAAAAAATATGGCCAATAGTAAACTACTAAAATATTTACAATTTATATTAATTTTAATTCCCTTTAAAAATATTAAACCTTGTTAAATAATGAAAAGTTGATAGTGAGATCTAAATAACGAAAATATTTCATTACATATTTTAGACAGCATAAAATGTAAGCTATATATATTTAAATTACCGATAGGTTATACTATTCAATTATAGTTTAAAATTAGTGTAGGTTTAAATCCAACAAAATGGTAAATCTTTTGAAATTTCAAAACTATAGCACATATTTTGTATATAAAATCATCCAAAATGTATAAAGAATTTAGATGGAATATAAACGGTATAGATTAATATATTATTATATTGCACATTTACCTACTATATCTAATGATTATTTTCGTATTATATTAAAACGGAATTATTATTATTATTATTTGAACTATTTAAATATAATATATATATATATAATTTTAGGAGAACGAATCAGATACCATGGCGAACTTAACACAAACAAAATTGAATCATTTCATGTCTGAAACACAAGATCAATTATTAAAGTTATTTGAAAAAGAATTAGTTTTTGGCAAGTATTTTAACATTAATATTAATTTTTAAACTATAAGTATCATTACCAATAGCATCAATATTGTCGTATTTTGTCATACCCATGCGTATACACTATGTTACGAAGATACTGATGTGTTCAGTAAGTTTATCATTTATGAGCTGAACAATTATTAATAAATATAATTGCACACAACTAAAATTGTATGATTAATATTGATATAATATTATTACAGATGAAGTGGTCGACTCGTGGCCGTTTATGAGTACACCATGGCCAGTACTCTCAATATTATCTGTGTACTTATTGTTTGTATTAAAATTCGGCCCAAATATGATGGAAAATCGGAAACCGTTTAACATAAAATATATAATGCTTTTGTATAATGCTATACAAACACTTTATAACGGTTGGCTTGTAACTTGGGTGAGTTGATTTTTAGTTAATTTGCTATATTATAACTATGTTGGTATTCGTTTATTGCACATACTATAAATTTTATTATAATGATTATAAATATATTTTAAAAGTTCACGTAGATTACGTAATATGTATCATGAAAAACATTGATACAAAGATAATCAAAACTAGTTTTGAGAATATTTCATTTTTACAGAAATTTAAAATATAATAATATACGATTTATACAAATGTATTAATTTATTAGAAAATCTGCAATTCTTTTATTGTGGCTTTTATGAAGATGAATGAAGATTAAAAATATATTATAAACTAATCTTCAATATTAAAATATATATATAAGTAGGTACTTATATAATTATTTTTTTTTTAATTTTAGTTTTTTATCACGCCTGGAGCAGTTGACTACCATATGAATCATTTATGTCATCCACTTCCTAGAAATCTCAATCAGTTTCTTATACACGAGGTAAGTACTATTTAGCTAATTTGGTTAAATATTAAGGCATTCAATACATTTTTTTTTAAACATATGAACATTTTTTTTTCTTAATATTTAAAAATAAAATTTTAAAATTAAATACTTAATATTACTATACATCATTTATATATAAGAATGACACAACTCAAAAAACATTATTTTTCAGGAAAATGATTTAAAATTTAAAGTTAAATTTGTTGTAGAAAAAATGTAAAAATCTTTAACATTTTGCTTTTCATATTTTACATATTTAATATACACAATTTCTAATGTTAATTCAACAATAAAATGTTTTATTTTTATAACAATTTAACACAATTAATAGTTAATTATCTACTTCAAAATATTATATATAATATATATGTATATAAAGTCGAGTCTCGATAACTCGAACCTTGATAACTCAAAAACCTCGATAACTCAAATTTGTTTTCGTCCCTATGGAATTCGTATGCACTCAATGCGATATTTGTAACTCGAAAAATACATAAGTCGAATAAATTTTTGCCTCCCTTGAAATTCGAGTTATCGAGACTCCACTGTATTTAATTAACTCACACTTAATCCAATAAGAGTAATAATAATTAATTTAACTATACAAATGCATTATTCATAAGAAGTACATAAAATATCTATATTATACAGAATGTCATTCTATTTATTAAGTGTTTTATAGACCCCTATAAATGATTTTATAGTTTAATACAAAAACGTTTAATTTTGAATTTGTTTCAGTTAAACAAAGGTTCGTGGTACTTTTTCCTATCCAAAGTAATGGATTTATTAGATACAGTAAGTATTTGGCTTTTTTTTTCTTAAATTTTATTTTAAATTAAACAATTATAATAAACCAAAAACAATATATATTACTTCTCTCAAAATGGTTAAACAACATATTAATTACCATGTTTTTGAATACAATACTGAAAGATTCAATTCCAATCTAATAATTCCTTAACTGAACTTCAATTATATTATGTAATATGTATCAAATCATTCATATCATATTTCATACATCAAAATTGACATATTTTTATCCCTTAGTTACAGAATCTAAAATAAAACGGAAATTAACTCATACATGATTGATACGACCAAACTAATTTAGTTATTAACGCACCATTCTTGAAACTAATTTCCGCTGAATGAATGCAGCGTCATATTTCATTGATTTTAATAATAATACCAAACAATTCACATTCCTATGTGAGAACTAACAATCAAGCAAAACATTTATAACAATCATTGATATCGTACAATATTCAAAAATTAAATTTCAATAATAATTTAAAAGTTCATTCTATATCTGGACTCTGGAGTATTTCTTGGTGTACATTACTGTAAATAATTAATGTATCACATTTACTTCACACTTGTTTACATTTTTGTGACAGATTGTGAAATAAATAAGACTACTATAATAAATGTGCAAGAATTATGAATTATAGTAAAATGCGTCATAAGACTTAATACATTATTATAATATTAAATTCATTCATCTATTAATAATTTAAGCATAAATTATAAAATGCCTTACCTTGTAAAAGAATAAGTACAATACAATTGTGAAACCATCCTTATTTATCTACAGAAATTCTCTACATTTTCCATAACAATTATTATTACTATTGTGGAATAATTTATATGGTTGTTTATTTCATTATAGGTGTTTTTCGTCTTGAGGAAAAAACAATCGCAAGTATCTTTCTTACATGTTTATCATCATGTAAATATGGTAATCACATGCTGGGCTTATCTACGATTCATAAAAGGTAAAAATGTTTTTTTAATTAATTGATTTGTTATTCTACTATTATAGAAATAAAATATTTAACACATAAAATTAACTTGAAATCAAAATTTAATCGGTCAATAACACCAACTACCCCAACAATCGTTAATTATTCCATATTTTGTATAACAAAAATAAACTTTAATAATAAACACTTAATTGTTAATAATCAATAAAAAATACATAAAAAATCTGTCACATTTGTCTTAATACATACGTATATATATTGCTTGATAATATTTGTTTTATAAAATAATTTTAAGCTTATTAATTTTCTTTATAAAAAAATGCGTCACACAATAAATAAAATAAGTCAAGTTTTAATAAAATACAATTCCTTTTTCAGTAAATAAATTTTAATATATTTTGAATTAATATGATGTGATAAAAATTTGTTTATTTGTAGTTTAAATGTTAATTTCGTTCGGGATCGCTGGAATTTAAATGAAGGCAAAATATAAGCTTAAAAAATAATTCTTACTTAACTACTTTATTAATCACTACGTATATGGAATTCTCTGTGCAACTCTCATGAATATTTTTCTTGGCACATCATTGCCTGTGTTATATGGTGTATAATAAGTGTTTATTATATGTTAATGTATGCATCATACAAGTTAAAATCACTTACTAAAAATTTTTTAAAAGTATCTTATAATAGTATTTAAGTTCCTAATAAAATAAATATTAAATTCATTTTGTGTAAAATCCGGATAACCTAAAACTCAAATTTTGATTTTGATTTTTTAATATTTTCAAAAAACTGGTCTGTTAATAATTATCAACAAAATATAGTAGGTAAGCAATAGTAATAATTATGTTAAAAAAAAAAATGAGAAATATCTATTACTGAAAAATATATATTCCTTGTTTTCTTCCTTGTAAAATTTTCAAAATCAAAATTTTAATAAATTGATAAGTATAGCATAAAATAGAGGTTAAAAATAACTTTATTAAAAAAAAATTTTTTACATATTTAAAAAAAAAAAAAAAATGTTTTCTTACTATTCTTTTATAATTTTTTTTTAAGTTTCTTACTATTTTTGGATTTTAGTATTTAATGGCTTCATATTCCAACATGTAATATTTTTTGAAAATGTTGATGTATAAAAAAACAAACATCAAAAAGTAATTAATTAATTAATTTTTATAAATATTTAAAATGTACATAAATTGAATAGTGGACTAATATTTTACCAGCCTATCCGGTAAAATAAATATAAATAATTACTTATAATTATTAACTTGTCGTTTAAAATTTAATTCTTGTTAATTTAAATACTTTGAAATATATTCTGCTTAAAGTTATCAAATATATAAAATATATGTTAGTACAAGTAAGAAAAAATTGAGAAAAAAATTTTAAAAAAAAACTTTTCCATAAAGTTTCAATTATAAATACAAAAAAAAAAAAATTTTAAATAAATGAGTTTTATATAAAGCTTTTATTTTATGTTTTAATATAATATATATTGTTACAAATATTCGTGTATCATATTAATACATTTTTTGATATACATTTCATATTTAATGAAATTAAGTTTCAGCTTGAATTAAACATCATAGATTAATATATTCGTCATTAAATCAAAATACAGATTTAATAATTAGAAAATTAATAATTAAATCATATTTTTAGGAGAACAACTGATCTTTGGTGGACTCATTAACTCATTTATTCATACGGTTATGTACAGCTACTACTTTTTGTCAGCTTTGGGTCCACATATGCAAAAATACTTGTGGTGGAAAAAATACTTGACCCGTATGCAAATCGTAAGTTCAATTATTTGATATTAAAATATTTTTGTGTTCTCGAAAATTTAATGATTTTAATCAATAACTATTATGACTTTATTGCAGATTCAATTCTTATCAATAATGGCATATAATGCTGGCCTTTACACATTTAACTGCAATTTTCCGAGATTATTTATGCTATACGTGATAGCTGATGTCTCATTATTTTTGTACTTGTTCTTAATGTTCTATAAAAGAACGTACGAACAAAACCGTAAAGCAAAACTACACTCAAATTAAACAAACAAGAAAAATGCCTACTTTTTCATAATTTTCATTGTTTGCGTTAATGTGATTTTCTATATATATATTTTTTTTTTATATTATCAATATTATTACAGTTGTTTTGTTTTTCTTAGAATAAGTACAATAAATAAGGTTTTTTATACATTATATATGTTTTTATAAATTCACTTTAAGTCCAAAGAAATACAACGCAAAGTGTAGGTGTTTATTATATTAATATGTAATAACAATAATGAAACAATATTGATGAACTAAGATTTCAGTTTAAATGAAACTTATTTTTTTACTCATTAAGGCATATCTTCTTAATTATTAATGTATAATATTATATTAATATTTCTATATTAATTGTGTAACATCTACAGACACATTGTATGTAATTATTATTTTAAGGATATTTTGTACTTACGACTATGCCAAAACATATTTTAATAACAACTGAGGATAGATCATTGTCAATTCCACATGTATATATTTATATATATATATCTTTTTAATTTGTTATCATTTATGTATTACAATATTCTGTTTTCCTATATACTTAAGTAATGACTACCAACGTTATGACTTATTTTATATTTGAAAAAATGTATTTATTATAAACGTAGTGTTTTTTATATACACAATATATTTAATAATCATTTAATAAGTTTTACTTGTTAACTGTCCAAACAATTTTAAGTATGTGATTTATAATTATTGTGACATCATTATTCGATAGTTAAATTATAGGTAATTGTGTGTTAAAAACAACATCAATAAAATCTATATTCTTATAAAACATATTATGATCCAAAATTGTGATAATTATTAAAATCATATAAATTTGCTATGTAAAAACGCCTTAAAATATGACTCAGCTACATAGACAAATTGAGTATTCTATGATGTGCTAAATATGTTAGCTTTAATCTAATGTAATTTCCACAATACTTACTATTTAAAAGTTCAAGCCCCACGGGAAATTCTGTTATTCATGATTATAATTATAAAATATTGTACTAGTATTTTACAGTTTTATCATTGAATAAATTACCGATATATTAAAAAAAGTTGATGATAGCTATTTCACTATAAGACTGCTATTTCTCGCCAAAACGTATTAAATACGTTTTAAATACTGATTACAATATTACAATTAAATATTGTACGATTATAAATTATTGAAATATAATTATTTCAATAACTCAAGAAAGTGCATATTTTTAAAAGTACAGCTCAAATATTATTTATATAATAAACTTTATACTTATTTACATTACTGTATTAAATTAGTTTTAATGGTATAATCTATAATATTATTAATTAGCTTACATATTGTATCCGATATTCAGTATTAGTTTTAGAATATTTTATAATTGTGAGACTATTTATATATTTATAATAATATATTTTGTAAAATAAAAATTTCAAAAATAAATAATTACTTTTGATTAAATACTAATCCAGCATTATTTATTTATTTATTCAATTAGATACAAATGTATTTATTGTGGGTACATATACATCACCTATACAGATTGTGTAACATTTAACTCTTCTAATTTCTAATAGATTATTTTGTTTTACTAATAAATTTATACATTAAATATAAAAATTATTGTAAATCTAATCAAAATATTTTTTAAAGTTGTTAAAAAAAAATAATAATAATAAATCTAAATTAGTAAAAAACCTTATACAATACCGGAAAATTATAAAGAATTTATCATTTTATTTTATGTTCTTTATTAAAGATTAGAATGTTTTAAATGTATTATTTTTTATGATAATTTAAAATTGTGTAAATCCAATATAGAGTGTATTTTTATATATTTATAAAATTAAAAAAAAAAAGAAAAGTAGATTATAGAAGTAAATAATGACCTATTTAACTTACAATAGTCTCATAATGTAATGAAACATATTTTTAATAAAGAATATATATTAAAAAATATCTGTAGATCAATTTCCATGATAATAATTCATGTTTATGCCTTTGAATATCGGTTGGAAGTTATAACATTTATTTTGATACAATATAGTGTAATTTAATTTACATAATATTTTTACAATGTCTAAATTGTTTCCATCGATCTACGATATTATTAAATCAAATAATAGAAGTAGGTATAATATGAATCAGTAAAACAAGGGATCGCAAAAGTAATGAATTATAATTTTAAAAAAAGAAAAATAATATTGACTTTCTAAAATACAACTTAGATATTGTGACCAATTAAATAAATCATTGTGAAAATAATAAATATTATCAAAAAATGTCAAAAAATGTCAAAAGTACTTTTATAATGCTTGAATAAAATATTAACGTCACATTATATTCATTTTGTAAGAAGAAATCTTTTATTTTACAAGCTATTGCAACTTATTTAAAATTAAAATTAAACTATATGTTTTTAAATTTTAACTCAGGTCTTTTCTTTGTTACTAAACATAAATCAATTAAATTAATTATTATTGTATAATGAAAATACCAATGATAAAATTTGACGATTTAAAAATGATTTATCACTATTGATGCGACATGAGTTATTAATGTTATTATATAATTTACTGGAAAACTAGTTAGTGACACTAATTAACATAATATGCTTATTCCCAAGTGTAGATTTTTTTATTTCAATTATTTTAAACACAATATTTGGTTATAATATTAATTAATTATTATAATCGTCATACTGTTATTAATAGAAAAAATAAATAGTATTATAATAATTATTTTAACAAAAAAAATTATAACAATAATACATTTGAATATTTTATATATCAAGTAGAATGGTATATTGAGGAGTCTTTAGATTTTACAATAATTTATCTCATTCGAGTTCAGTTTGTCAGCAATGCTTCAAAAAATTATAACTAGAAAAATAAAAATTCCAGATTTTAACGAAATTATATTTTTATAATATTAAATTCTTAAAATGTCTTTACCATTTTTTTTTCAAATTTCGATCAGCTGTATACAACTCATACATAGAATATGAACCGAATTATTGGTTGGGAATCACTAATGTTTTTAATGCCAAAACAACAGCAAAATTAAATTGTCAAGTTAAGCCATATTATATGTATATAATATACCATGCGATGTATATTTTTGATTTTTGGTAAAATTCTATTATTTTACTTTGAATTCAATTACGGTAAGTAAGTTATTTTATAACGTGTATAGCATGTTATGACGTTTAAATCTTTTGTAAGAACAGTGCTGTATTTTTTTCGACATAGAGAACGGGACTCTCAATCAAATATCGAATACCTATTGGGCATCTAGTATAAGCTGAACTTCCTTGTTTCCCATACATTTCTTGATATTTAAACTTACGAATAACTATATTTAAACGTTTGTTTTGTTCTAAGGTTTACTCATTTAAAACCAAAAGTGAATAACCAATTGAAAACTGGTACTATATAGTTCGTCAAATTTGTTGTACAAATTAAATCAATACGTGCTCGTGACTGTACATTAATTTAATTATAAATATACAATAGTTCACGAGAAGAATATGAAGTTGTAATAACGAAAACAGTGTTTTGTCTTAATTTTAACGATGTGTACACATAACCATGAAGTAAACAACTCGGTCGTTTTTTGTTAACATGAACATATTTGTTCAAAATCAATTTATATTATAGTACAATAAACACAAAATTGGATTCACTAATTATTTTATCCTTTATTGAGAACCAACCTGAAAAAATATTCATCTTGTTTTAATTAGAAATAAGGTAACTATTTTAAATTAAATATATTTTTGCATTGTTTTTAATAACTAATGTAAACGTTTATAAAAATAGTCAATCGTTTTATCTTGTAACTTAAACATTTATTTTTTATTGAGATATTTTCTATAATAGTTGGAATTACTCATTATGACAAATTTTAAATTATTTATATTATTCAGATATCATTTTATTTTAAAATATTAATCTATGTATTTTTTTCCAAGAACTCACATTTCATATTGATGAAAAACAATTTCTTTTAAAGCAAAAATAAAACAAAAATGACAAATATGTATACATCCATAATAAATTACATAATTCAAAAAAAAGATTCTCTCCAAGAGTTCATACAAAGTGAAGTTAAATATGGTAAGCAATAATTTGTTTAGTCTCTTTTTTAAACTTACAAAAATTTACAATACAGGTCATTAATTAGATACACGATTTGTGCCTTGTTATTATTTATTATATTTAAATAAATCAACATTAAAACATAATAAATAGTATTCGAGTTTAAACATATATGATATATCATATTATATGTGTTCTCTGTGTTCAAATATATTGTATAAATTATAAAATGTACACGTTTACATATAATTTATTTAATATAAAATAAATTAAATATTAAAAAGTGTATTATTATCTAGATGAAGAAATCGATTCATGGCTATTCGTAAACAAGCCATGGCCAGTGCTTGGAATAATCATTGTGTACTTATTGTTCGTGATAAAAATTGGTCCCAAAATGATGGAAAATCGACAACCATATAATATTACTAATGTTATTTTGGTTTTCAACTTTGTACAATTTTCCTACAACGGTCTGCTTTGTTTATGGGTGAGTTGATATTTATATATTAAAAATACTAAAAAAAAATTACAGTTTTTAATAATCTTTCAAGGTTGTTTAAAGTTATTAAATAGCATGCATGTTATACTTAAATACACTATGTAAAAGTATTTAGCTTAACAAATAAATACTTACTCCGTGATATTTTCGATGAACATAAGTGTCGAAATATATTGTTGTACAATTCTAAAAACTTTTCTTTTATGAACTTTTTTATTAGAAAATTAAATTTTTGAAGAACATAATATTATACAATATACAATATACACTGTTATCATTTATCTAACGTTGACGATACAATACATCATAAATATACAACGATATTAACTACCAATTCTTAAAAACAACTTCTAATAAATTTTAAATTAAAATTTACTATTTCTATTAATTACCTATTTCTAAAAATTATTATATCTTTATATGACCTCGATATTTTAAAAACACCGAGGATATATTTTATCAACATTAAATTATATTATTAATTACCACAAATCTACAACGAACAATTTTATTATAGGAACTTATATTACTCGATTGTAGGCTCATGATTTTTAACTTATTTTTATTAATTCAATAATAAAAAACATTGTAGTAATACAATAATTATTAATAAAGTTTTTTGATAAATTTTTCATGTGTGTGCATGGTCATTATATTGTTATAATATGCTCACACCGTAATTAAATATTCTGAAAGCTATTTTATACATCCCTCTAGTACTTCGTGCAGATCAGGAGATAAAAAATATAGGGCGTCGTCTATAACTACAAACATATTAAGTTACAACCCACATGGTTTGTGCTCACAAAAAATATGCCACATCAAAAATGTTGTTTTATGAAAATTAACTGAGCGAAAGTTATTAACTAAACAGTCATAATAATAGAGCATATCTTGATGAAAACTTTAAACATATTATTTATAAACTTAAATTATTATTTTATTATAAAACATAAAGTAATAAGTAATAACTATAATATAAATTCACTTTAAGATTAAAATAATACTTATTATTAAATTTTATTATTCATAATAATATATAAGTAGGTTTTTAGATAGCAGGTCCAACACCTCATACTAAAATTCATAAATAACATTTTAAAATATAGTTTTATTTTTTATACATTTATTAGTATATCTATCGTTTAACCAAACCTTAAATATCGAAAGCAATTTTTATAGAAAATGTATTAGGTTAATGGTTAATGTATAGGTTTATATAACGACTGCTTTTATGAGATATGTTCTATCATAAGTTATTATGTGTATGTATAGTTATCAAACCGTTAACAAAATGTATCCCTTCTCTCTCCTATAAGTAATAAAATTGAAAAATGAAAGTGACAATATACGGAGTTTGGATGTTAAAATAAATAACATTAGCTGTCATGACAAAATCGTAAAAAAATGAAGTTTATATTTAAACATTTTTATTTTTATTTTTATTTTTTTTTTTAGATTCTTTTGATTCCCGGTATACCAAAGTATATATTTACTCACCTATGTCATATCACTAATGAAACTCAACACGAGAAATATTTAATAAAATGTGTGAGTATATTATTTTATTAGCTATAATTTATAAATTATTATATTGGGAAGAACAGCATAAGAAAAAAACCTTCACCTATATTCAGTGTCTTGCAAAATATTTTTAGAAGAGTCTAACATTACTCCATAAGTACTATTTAAAAAAATTATTGTTTTTATATTATTTTCCCACAATAACAATTTATGTGATTGAAATCCTTTATGTATATAAACAAACTTTTTACACTACTGGCCCGAATTCAGCAAGTATATCAGTTACTATATTACCTATTTATAAGGAATATCTCAATAATAGTAGTGATTGTTCATTTCCGAGAAGAGCGATAAATGTAGGTATTTTCATTACAATGATGCATTGCTTAGTAAATATTTTTTACTGGAATATTGATTTTAAATTTTCAAGAAACTGTTATTTTTCAATTAAACATTCGGTCACGGATTTTTTGGATAATCACTTGGCTTAAAATCATAGTACAAACAAAGAGCACAATTTACAATGACGGTTTAGACCACCCATCCTAGGTGATATTCTAATTTATTGTAATTTATTATTTATAGAGTACAATAAATATATTTCCTAATAAGATTTAAATCGAGTCCATTACAGTGTTTATAACAAGTTATATTTTTATTTCATCATTACATTATAGGAAAAACTACTGACAAATTAAATATAACTGTAAAAAATAAAAAATAAATTACAACACACCCATTATTTATAAAATCCGTTTTTGTTTTTTTAGGTTGAAGTTAAATTAATTTTTAAACATATTTATTTGAAGAAGAATTAATGAAATTACAAAAACTAATCTTAATGAATGCGAAAAGTGGCCTATATTACTAATATTATTAATATTATGCGTCAGTAGTATGAAAACTTCTAACCATACCAAGTAGTGAACTTAGGTTAGACAAAAAAAACTGTTGTTTTGTTTTGTGTGTGGTGGGATAGGGGGTATTTTTCCGCTTGCCATTTACAACGAAATTTTTTTTTTTAACCGTATACGACGAGTTTCTAGTTAGGAACACTCGCTGGACATATTTCTACTGTCTATTTCATAATAGTTTATATACCTAGTATTATAGTTATAGTTTATACATCCACCAGCACCATTATCGTGGATCCGATTTGTATTAACGGTCCCGGTTTATGAGTATAGTTTTGTGGAAATGGCACAAAGTGCAGTCTCAAGCGAAAAAATGTATTACCCATACAATATATTATATAATAATATATAGAACACCAATAATTATCAAAAATACAATAAACGACATTGTTTTTAAATCATAATAGCGTAAATATAATGAGTTAATTACTTTGAAAGTACATGAAAATACATTATATTTAGTGCAAAAATTATTTTTGAATGTATAATGTAATATATTAAATAAGTTATCAGAGCGAATAAACTATGCATTATGATGCATTATGATGCATAGTTTAAGTTAAACGTATTTAATTTACTACATAATGTGTTTGTTTGGCTTTATTTTGCCATAAAAATTGCGCAATAAATAATAGATAGGTACACACAAAATTATTTCATAATGAATTGAATTTACTGATGGTAGTATGAAATTTCTTGCTCTAGAATCTCTAGACTAGCCAGATAAAGAAATATTACTTGCTCCAGTTTGTCATAATACGTTAACAATTATTTCACCACTACTGAATGTTCAAATTATATTAAATTATTAATTTATAACAATTTTCCATTTCTATAGCTACACACCGTTTCGTGGTTTTACTTCATGTCCAAGATCATTGATTTATTAGATACAGTAAGTTTTCTGAGTATATTAATACTTAAAATAATAATATTATATTATATGACTGTTTGTTATTATGCAATATTGATTACAGGTATTTTTCGTTTTGAGAAAAAAACAATCCCATGTATCTTTTTTGCATGTTTACCATCATACAAAAATGGTAATCTCGTGTTGGGTGCATATACGATTTTTTAAAAGTAAATAAATTTGAAATAATAATTTTATACAATTTATTTTTTTCCTACTTAAACATCATAATATATATTATAATATATATATATATATTAATAATTGTTATTTAAATATTCAAAAATATAATCAAATATTTCATTTTTATTAGAAAATGTTATTTTCTAATGCTTTAAAATTTAAAAAAATATATATAATTTTTAAAAAATAATTTATACTTTTTAAAAAAAGAAGTGTGTTTAAAAAAACATTTGTATATTTATATACATACATAATGTATACAAAGAATTTAACAATTTTACACTGAAATAAATTATAGATACGAACTGTAGGTATAATAAATAAATGATATGTAATCATATTAGAAACTGAAAATTAGAGCACTAATTTAAACATCATTAAAATGTTAGGAATAGTAGGTTCTATAGTAGGTAACTATAATTATAATTTGCAGTGTAAAATATACTAATAACAAAATATCAAATTTAATTTAACTTAATTGTTATTATTGATTTAATATTTGAAATACATAATTGTGAACATACCTCGCATTTCTACACCGTATGGGCAAGATATTATATAGGATGTATAATTTATATAATAATAAAATAAATAATTATGTCTACAGGTGAACAAGCGGCTTATGGTGCATGGCTTAATTCAAGTGTTCATATCGCTATGTACGGATATTATTTTCTTGCTGCTCTTGGACCATACATGCAAAAATATCTGTGGTGGAAAGTTTATGTGACTCGATTACAAATTGTGAGTACACAAAAATATAATTATCTTATTATTATCAAACACTAAAAAAATTGCAACAAGTCATTTAATTTTAAATTGTTTTGTCTAGGCTCAACTATTCATCGCTGTAGGTTATATAGCATATCTATATAAATATGACTGCACCATGCCAAAAGCTTTAGCATTCACCGTGATTATCGATATCCTTGCATTTATTTATTTGTTCATGGATTTTTACAAGTCTGCTTATAAGGAAGATAAAATAAACATAGTAAGCATAGCAAACAAAAACAACAAAGATGAAATAGATACTGTAGACAAAATTAAATCATCATAAGCGTAGATTCTGTCATATTATATAAATCGTTATTTTATATACATTTTACATGTACTTATTTATAATTAATTATATCCATATTAGATCAAAATTGTACAACTTACCTAAAGTAAGTTTGATCCTTAAAATATGTATATCAATAATAATCCAAATACAACCACGTGACAAAAAAATTGTAATTCTATTTATAAGCCATCTTTTCATTATGTATTAACTTTTCCTCTCATGATACCTGCCAACTATAATACAAATTAAAGAGAATATTCTCTATGATATTATGCATTTTTGCTTTATTTTAATAACTTACTATATTTTAAAATATTTGATTCCTACATAGTATCATTAACCTCATCAATATTTATATAAAAATATTAATTTTAAATAAATGTTTACATAATTAAATACAAATAATTTGACAATATTTAATACTTCACAATTATTTTACTAGTACCTATACATCACAATATCAGACTATCAGAGTTGACCATTAATGTTGGTTTGTTCCCTTAAAAAATATTTTATTGAATTTATTGAATTTTTAATTTTTAAATTACCTATATAGAAATTAACAAAGTTAACTTTACTTAGTATTTATATCAAAAACAATACGTTATTTATTTTATATTTTAATGTGATATCATATATTTAATAATTATGATGAAATATTCACATCATTTAATTTTTAAATATAAATAATTTTTTTACTATAATATACTATAATGTGCCATGACTTAAATAAATAGATTTAGTTAAAAATAATGTGCAAACTATGTCATAGTAATCACCTAGTGACTAGTGTCCTAGTCAATTTTAAAGGTTTCCCGGCTTATAAAAAACTTAAGCTTTCCAACAGTCAAACTCGACGTGAACCGTGTCACTCTTTCACTCAAAATCTAATATAACTTTCCTAAATTTGTTTTAAATTCCAATTCTGATAAACGATCACAATATTTTCAAGCTATTTATTCTAACCAAAATCATACCTATTTTTCTTTAAACATCAAAACATTATTTATTTATTTTGTTTCATTTCTCTTCAAACGACTTTATTAAGTAAAAGTAGTACTTATATAATTATTTATACCCTTATTAAACGCCTTCTTAATATTATAACCTTCTATAATATTGTTATAATTTCATTTTAATATGCAAGATAAATACCTGAGATTCATAATTTTATATTCGTATCTTAATTATCTTTATTTTATTTAATATTATGTAAGAACCTATTTTATTTTATAAATATCTATATTGTATTTATATATTTTAATTTTTTAGTTATATTATAGTTTTATACTAGAAGAAAATAAAAAATATATATAATTATAATAATCAGTATGATTTTAGGATGTTAAAAAACCTATGTTCTATATTGTTATATTGCATTCAGGTTTTTACTAGTATCGAAGAGTAAGAATGCTAATAAATTACAGACAAGACATTTATTCCTAATAAATTTAAAAAACATTCTCACTTAGCATTCTACAGTTTCTTATTGTGCCTACTCACTAAATATGCGATGGTATTTCGGTTTATAGCCTCTATTAAAAATTTTAATAACGGAAACAAAATATCCTATAATAGTTTACAATTTTTAATTCTTGAATGTTAGGTGGGTACCTTGGATCTACTGAGTAGATATCAGCTAGGTACCTAATTATAAAAAAAAAATTAATTGAGAACCAATTAAAAATACCTATTTAAAAATATAAAATTCTTAAACTCTTATAAACAATACAGTTCAAACAATTTGAAGTACATTTTTTTAATAATTCCACAATTGGTCTTATAAAATAAACGTGAAATATACGATTTTTATAATTTTTTTAAGAAAAATACTTCAAGAAGATATCTAAAAACTATTTTCTAAATTAAAAATTATATTTTTAGGTGCTTAATTTTAATGGTATTTAAGGCTTAAAAAAATCTTCTGTTTTTTCCCTATGGTAAAATTTTGTAATTTTTACATAGCTATACGTAACCATGACATGTATCTACTGTATACCTATCGTTGATTGGATTTAAGTTTAACTCTGTCTGTTTTTTTTTTTTTATTATTATTGTTATTTTTAATTTTTATTTACAATCTGTTACATACAATCGAACAATAAGTAAAATAGATAAGTGAATAAAAAGTGGCTTGAAGAAAGGACAGATTTAAGAAGCCTCACGGTGAAGACACTTTCTTAACATTTATATTATACATTTCTATGAGTTAACAATAAAATTATAAATAAAATTAGACAATTGAATAAATTAATAGGTCCCGACACCAGCGCCTTTTTAGTATTTCCCTAGGATTGTCGGGTATGTTTGCCGATGCAAGTCCTTTGATTAGGGGATTATCGTGGTTTTTAGCAGATAAGTTAAATCGTCTATAAAAAGTTCTAGCTACAACGCAAACAGATGAGATGGCAAGATCGTTATGTAAGGTCTGGTTGAATACGTAAAAAGGTGCTTTAGTTATAGCTCGGAGCATTTTGGATTGGAAACGTTGAATACGGTTGTCGGTTAGTGTTAATTTAACTCTGTCTGTTAAAACTTATAAACTGTTACAATAGCATTGCTATAAAGATATATACCTATATGTACATATATTAGTTAGGTTGAATATTATTTCTTACAGAAACAAAAATATACTATAAAATCTAATTAATAATGATTTCTAATAGTATAATTAATTAATATTAGTTAGAAAAAAAATGTTGATGTTGCTAAACTAAAAGTGGTCACGCTACGTGTCAAAATAAATAAAATTGTTTTAGATACCTATATCAACAGATAAATAAATAGATAAATCAAGTTTATCTTGTAATAATAGTTTTATAATTTGTTATAATCATAATTTATAACTAAAAATATAATAATTTAGTATTATTCTATAGAATTATTTAGTTAAATGTTTAATCGCATTTATAATTTCTAGAAGTACTGTAGCCGATGAATCAACATCTATCTATTTACACTACTTATAAATAAGTAGATACTAATGAGTAAGGCTCAGATTTTAAAGCATAATAAGCGACTAAAAAAGCATACGATTATTTTAAAAAGCAAAAAGAAGCATATTTATTTTTTTTTTAAAGTAAAAATAAAACTTTATCAAAAATTAATACGAACTAGTTATAAAAGTGAATAAAACGATTTGAAAAATAAATTTAAATTAAAAAAGAATTATTTACCAAGTATTTCCCTAGATTTTTAGTAGTGAAACTGACTATATTATCTGATAGAATATTTTTATACGTAGAAAACGAACTCTCTACGTCCACTGAAGTGATCGGTGCAATCGGTGCATACTTCATACAAGAGGTTTCAAATTAAAACGCTAAATCTTACATTTTGAAACGGTTGATATTGATGTTATAGGCACACTGACTGTATAGGTACTGCATGCTATAATACGTAGATCGATAATCTATACGTTTAATATATTTAATAAACAAGCCGATAACGAAAACAATAATAATCTAATACTTTATATTTTAATGCAACCTGGGTTTTTTCGTTTATTATTAATTCAATTTTTCTATTTCTATCTCATATATAAAAAAAGAGAAGCATACACTTTAAAATCCAAGCCCTAATAATGAGTTAAAAGAAAGGACATCGTAAAAAAAATTATTTTTTAACATATTTCTCTAAAGTTTATGCTGATAATTTAGAAAAATAAAACATGAAGGACTCCAAATATTAACAAATCAATGTATATTATTACCTTCAGTTAAGTTCAGAAATAGATGACTTCATTCTGTCATCACAATAATATATTAGTTAATTGTGTCTTTTCCCAAGTTATTATTGTTGATGATTGTGAAATTTCCTTGAGTTGTGAAAAATGAGAATCATTTAAGTTCTACACTGAAAAACCGAAAACAATTAGTTTTAGAATCAGAATGTAGATTATTCTCAGTATAGACTATAGATGGTGTATAACACATAGTTTATTTCAAGAGGTTTGATCCATAATTTCGTGTCATTTTCATTAAACTTCCATTATAAGTATCAATTAGTAAATGTTAATTAGGTTTTATTGAAGCATACGTTTTATATAATTATTGTTTTTTCCACCGCCATTATTTAATTGACTTTGCGCATAGTGTGATAGTTTGATTTTTGTTACAAATGTTTAATAATTTAATAATTATTGAACTTGACTATTGTGCAAAATTGTAACTACTTCATGAGTAAATAGTAATACTCATCATCGCCAATTAATAGTCACATCAATAAAATGACAAAGTAGTTTTAAAAGAATAGTCAATAAGTATAAGCAATTTAATATAATATGTTGGATGAATTGTATAATTCAATTGATTCAAAGTAGCTTAATATTTTTAAAGAATTAATAATTTTTAATCCAACTAACTCACTGTGAAGTAGGTACCTATTAATTAATATATAAAACTTTTAATCTTAAGTTTTTATTTTTTGACATTCCTATAAATAAAAACTAAAATCACGCTTAGAGATATAAACGCATTTCATATCATATTTTGATCCATACATTTTTATTTTTGAAAATATCTTTTAAAAAATAATAATTAAAAAATTATGTAAATAATAAAGTTTAATTCGTCATTTTTTTTTACTACTTACTTTTTACTAGGTAACTAATCATTTAACTGAAGTTGAAATACTCATATTATATTCGGAAATATATACTTCTAATAATTATCTTGATATTTTATCTTTATGAAGCACTTTGCAGTGACTAAGTAAACAATAATAAAATTAGTCATAAATAAATAGTAAAACGTGTTCAATAAAATATTTAACAACAGTATATTAATCATTTTAGTTAAATGTACTAAATAAAATTTGTTACAATTAATAACAAACAACATTGAAAAATAATTTAATAAAATACAAAACACAATCGACAAATAATTAATTGAATATTGTTTAAACAACACAAATCATCATAAAATTCATATTGAATAAAAATACAATGTTTAAACAAGCTTTAACAAAATCAATCTGTGAAGATTTTATAAAAGTATGTAATTTGTACAAATTAAAGTGTACTATATAGTAGTATACAAATAATAAGTTGTATAATAATTCAGAAACGAGTTGCCTATCTATTATCTACGATTTTTGATTAGGTATTAAGTATACCTACGTCACTTACCTATAATTAATAGGATAATCACAAACGTTTTAGTGCAGTTGATATATTAACATAGTCGTTGAAAGAATATTGTTCAGTTGAGAAGTTTGTTTCATGTATACCGTGTGGAGTATTCTCGACTAATAAACTTCAGTATTTAGAAGCACTATTATTAAGTTTATTGATAATATTTCATTGACAATAATAAATATGATAAGTTAAGCATTGAAGACAACAGAAGCGCTATTTTTATATTTTTAAAGGTAAGCTAATTATTTAAAATTTAAATCTATATATACTATTATATTTAAACTGTAGTAACAATAGAATTATTTTTCTAAACCATGTTGAATTGTTTGTTATTAAAAATTGGAATATGAGAAAAAAAAGGAAAAGAATAATTTAAATATTTCTCTATCTCCTATAAAGAATAAAACTCAACTTTTGAAAAAATGTATAAGAACCTTTCTGCAAAAATGATCTAACAAAAACTCAACTTATAATTTATCGTTGCAATATACCTTAATTTTTTTATTTTTGTTTGTTGTTCAATATTATTTCATATTGTAAAATTTTAAAATAAATTAGTAATCAAATAGAATTCTTTTTTTTTTATAAAATTACAACGCATTTGAAACCGATTTAATAAATTTAAAAAAAGAAACACTAATTAACATTTCTAATTGAATGAAAAACATTCATGCTTAGTCAGTTACATTCTATCTTCATTTAAAATTTAAATTAACAAATAATATGAAAAAAAAATAGCAATAATTACAACTAAATGTGATAATTTTCTTAAAAATTTCTTTTCCTTAACAAATAGGTGCATTTAATCCAACTTTAATTGATTTGAACGAAATATATTTTTATGAGTTTTTAATTTATAGCTAAAAAAAAACCATAGAGAGTTGTGCAATTATTTACTTGATATTGTTTATAAATTGAGAAATTAATGTTACAAATTTACAATGATGTGTATATGTATATTTTTTGGTGTATGACTATCATTGCCATTTGGAACAGTGAAAATGCTTTGATCGTGGTTTCTAAAAGAAGACTGGATTAAGTTGGCACTTGAAAGAAAAGAGGTCAAAAAGTAAAAAAAGTTAAACCGATAAATACTTAATGGCAGTGAAAAAAATATACTAAAAAACGAAAATATTTACTCATTAAAATCGATTTTATTTTTTTAATCTATGTAATTGATAATCAAATAATTGTAAATACTTTATAATTTATAAAACATTTATAATAGCAATTTCTTGACTTGAGAAAATATAATTTTCAAATACTTATTTGAGCTTAAATAACAAAAACAAAAACATAAAAATTGTATGCAAAATTCGTGTTAAATTAACAAAATATTGCAGCATAAATATTTTATGAACGTTATCAAAGTATAATGATAAAATTTGATATCAGGCATACAATAACGATTTTTCTTTTTATTATTTTATTATTTTATTGTAATTCAAAAAATATTCATTGTTAAAACTTAAAACATTTTACTAAGTATTACGCTTAGATTATTATTTTGTAAACACTATACACAGTACAATTTGTTTCTATCATTGCCTTTTGGGACAACAAAAACGCTTCGGTTTTACACTTTAAGGGTGATTTCTAATGGCAAATTTAATTTAGTAGATACATTAAAAGATAAAAAATTTAAATATTCCAGTATTCAGTACTGTTCTTAAAGAACAAGAAAAAAGAAAATACAAATTAGAAAAACGATCATTTATGTACTAAACCAATTTTAATTTCACTTTTTTTAAGCTATTCTAGGTATTTTTCTGTAAAATTAAAAATTAATAAATATAAATTAAAAATTATTTGCTTGGTCAAAATTCTTGCAAATTTAATGCAAGATCCCATATTAATAATTCTTATTTCAATATAAAAATATATAGATAATTTATATATATATATATATATATATATATATATATATATATGTGGGGTTATTATTACTATTATTATTTGTATTATTATTATTATTATTTGTCTTATTATTATTACTATTATCATTTGTATTATTACATGACACAGCGCAGACACTTATCAGTAGTCTGTGAACGAGCGAGAGTGAACTGTGCTGTGTAATTTTAAGTTATGTGAGAAAATATAAAAGTTCTGAGTTCCATAGTTGTTAATGTTTGTTAATCACCCTCGGCCAATTAATTTAAAATTAATACAATACTGTATTCAATTCTACATATATATATAATGTATAATATATATGTACATTTAAAGTTCGAATTTGGACAAAATTACATACCTACTTAAACGATTAATAACGATGTCAATTATTTTATTTTATTATACCAAACTCAAAATCATTATTCGATGAGACTTAAAAATAAGCATATTATGAATTTTATTAAACATAATGCCCTTTTCAAAAGTATGAAAATATGTATATTAATTTTAAGATATCACCTATTTATACCATGAACCTATCCACACAATTTTGAGGTTATGAGGTACGGTTAAGTGGTATTGATTCAAAATGTTATAACAATAACATAATATATTATTATATTAATAATATAATAAATAGGTACAGTATTTTTTCAAAAATTAAATCTACTGTAATATTAAAAATAAAATAAATTACTTTAATAGCAATATCAAAAAACGTATTGTGAAATATAAGACTCATACTTAATGATTTTGGCTGATGTTGACATCTCACAGTTTCCTCTCAGAATTGTTTTTCGTATACAATGATACATCAAATTTAAAAACATTCATTACCGTAACCCACTCATCATCTACTATACTGATGAGTGGTATCCGCTTTCCCATCGTTTTTGTCATAGATTGGATATATTTAAACTAAAACACTATTTCAATTATTTGCTATAATTTAAAAAATATTAATCGTAAGAACTGAAAACTATTTGCTATTAAGTATTTTATTACCAACTAAACACAAACACACAATGTATTTATACTAATTTAATATAATAACGTACAACGAGTGCTATTTATTTATTAACTAAAAATTCATTATTTTTAAATATTATAAATTTATAACCAACATCTGTATGTTGTAATATGTCAACGAACATCTTTTTAAATGTTTGAATACAGAAAAACAATATTAATAATAATAATAATACGTATTCAGATACGTTCCTAACTAATATATATATATATTTCAACTATATACGGTGTATCGAATGCTCGGATCTATTTTATTAATAAGCCAATTATATATTTCTACCATGAGTCAGTAGTCACAACTGATGGGTAATTATATCATACTATACAGTATTCACCGTGTTAGGACCATTGATTACAACTTCTGCATTTTCTATTTGAATATTCAATGCAAATGATAAAAGATACAACTTTTGAAATGTTTATACAAATAATATTGTTATTGTTATTGATGAAGACTAACGTAGTTAGGTATATGACTGTATAGGAATAGTACCTACTCACTACCTACTCTGTATAAAAAATAATAATTAATAACACATATAGTGCGTTTACAGTATGTCTAAAACCAATATTTATAAACATTTGGAAGACATATTGTGTAAATAAAGGATTATCTATCATATTCTATTTTCATTTTAATATCGTTTTATCTATCTATTATAATAAATTATATAGGTATATTTATTTTTATATGTACCTATGTCATTGTTAACTTGTTATCATAATTGTAATATCAACCGCTATTATTTTATTTTTATATTATTATTAATTTAATGTGAATTGGACTTAGAACTGTTAAGAATATAACACATTGCACGTAATTTAGTACTTTTTATTTTTTCATAAATTAAAAAGAGGGAAATATGAAACCACTTAATTACCGTTAAAGCTAAAAAAAAATACCTACTCATATTTTACCTATTTTATGTACCGTTATAAGCATAAATGCTTTGAAAGAATTAAAACAGATAGATATTTTTTAACAACTCTACCCTTAGCTATTTATTTATGTTGAATCACTACCCATAGTATGAGAAGTGAGATACTAATACTCACGTGTAATATGTATTAAAAATATTTAAAATAATAACCAATCACTGCCTCGATAATGTATTCCCATGATTATTACCTTCTTTGTACGTACCTACACATCATAACGAAATACATTTACGAGCGACAACACAGTTTTATTATTTTTAACATTAGAGTAAATTGAACTTTTGTTATCAAACACTTCAACCTTTAGAACAATTACTTTGTTAAACCATGAGATATTTCAATCTTAAGGTAAATTATTAGAACTTGTACATACCAAGTATGATACTACAGTACTACACACATATAATATGTACAACATAAATTGTAATTTAAACATCCTTACATCCCACGTTTCAATATAAATATAGAAAAAACCTAAAGGAGAACACTAGTAATTGTCTTATCTATTTTTAATAGGTATATATATTCTAATATTAAAATTAATAGAATCGTATCGATTATGGTATTATAAATGTATTAGATTATGTAAATATAAGACGGAGAAAATAAATACGAGCATCACATCGTATAACAAATAACTTATTTAACATTTAAGACGTATTATCTCAACTTATAGGCGTTTAAAATTATTGAAAAAATACAATTATCAGATTATTTATTACGCGAGATCACAAAATCGCTATTCTGATTATTTATCACTAGGACAGAGGACTTTTACAAACATAAAAATAGAAAAATAAGAAACAAATACATCTTGTGCTAAGACAATGCTAGTATTGCAATTTTATTTTGCATATAAATGAAGAGATTTTGAGCTTTTTTTGCTTGTAGGACATATTTCTTCTATTTTAAACTTTTTGATACATATTATTTTAATCAATTAAAAACTTTATCAATATTTACCCAATTGATATTTTTATTTAATAATTATTAAATATAACTAAAATTGTTAGAATTTAATTTATTATTTATTTTTATCATATTTTTGTTAACCTGATAAAATGTTTTCCTAAAAACGCTTAGAGATTGCTGTATAAAATATGAGCGAATAGCGATAGTTATACTTGGCTGTTGTAAAGTTATAAGTTGTAGCTAATTAAAATGAATTCATTACAATAGTATAAAAAAATAGTTTTCAATTAAAAAAAAAATTTATTTTAAAATGCATATTCTGGGCATATTTAATAACTTTTTAGAGCCTTTTAATCACGTTTAACATAATAACAGAGAACGAATAAAAAATGACCTATGTCTTATTTTGTATTAGTCTTGTAAAAGATCTCGACGGAACTTACGCTTCCAGCGTCTTGGCAAAATACTATTATATTGAAATATTTTATTGGAATGTTAATATGTGAAACAAGACGACTATGAAATCTTTAATAATAGAATTTTGCTTCTTTATTTATTGTTTTTATTTTTAGATCATAGTGTGATAAATTATTAGAAAAAGAAGATGCATAAAGTTTATATTATATTTGAATTTGACTTTTTAGCATTATCCCACAACTGAAGGCCATAGATCCACGATAATTTTAGGATAGTTTTCTATACTAATAATTTAATTTTTATCAAAGTGCAATTATCATTGTAAATTAAAGTTTTCAACATTGTACTTACAGATTGTTTAACCATATTGTTTGTCTCTTAGTTCTAACATGATTGACTTGCGTTAATCTTTGTTTTAACGTTAGACCAATGTATTTAACTATTAGAGAGGATGAAAGAAGTACACCATAGAGAGATACATTTTGATATAGGGCTAATCTAAATGTAAAATCTATGCAAATACCTAGACTTATTTTTATTTACTTTGAAGCGCCATTTTGTAGACCAACTTTCCATGTTTTCGAGCTGTTTTGTAAATTAGTTAAAACAATAAGTGAATTGGAGTTAATAGTCCATATTAGCTTATTATCATCAGTGTAATCAGCCACTTAAATAAATAATTTTGAATATTATATTTTATATCAACTTAATAATGTTTACAATGTCCGAATGTGGTTGAAATGTTTCATAGATGTGGAGTTTGAAAAGTTCAGTCTTTTCTGATTCGGTGGAAGTAAAACTGCCATTAGCTTCTTTTATAGGTAGTTCTGGTATTTTATTTTTAAGTACTTGTTTCGTCGCTCTCTAAAAACTACCGTCCTTATGTTGAGATTTGTTAAACGATATTGAAAATCCGTTGTCATATTTTTAGCAAGAATATTTTTCAGCGAATTTTATAAATGGTTAAAATTTTGCTTGTAGAAAGATAGACGTGTGCTCCGGAAGAAATTAATTGGACGTACTACTTTACTGTTTAAGGCTGACTAGATGACATATTAATACTTAATAATTATTGTTTTAGGTAATCGATATTTTATAATAAATAAATTTCTAAAATTGATTCTCAAAATCATGAATGAAACACGTACTAGTCTTTTACAACAATTATACAGTGAGATAAAGTCAGGTAAGTTGATTCTTAATATAAAAATGTATGTTAATTCTACAATAGATATTATTATCAATAGGTACAATCGTTGTGTGTTATATTTAAATTGATTTGCAATTTTTTCTATAATATACATTTTATAATTGCAATCAATACATTTTTTACTTCATATTATAATGTTTTCATTTAGACAATACGATAGACTCGTGGTTATTTGTTAGTTCACCATGGCCAATATGCATTATTTTAACACTGTACTTGACATTTGTGCTCAACCTTGGTCCAAAATTCATGGAAAAGCGAAAACCAATGAACATCAAGTATATTATCCTGTTCTACAACTTAATGCAGACTATATTTAATAGTTACATTTTAGCTTACGTGAGTTTATAGTAATTATAAATGTTATAATACACAATTATTAGTATTATTATTATAACTTTAAGAAATATTTTAATATGTATTCAATTTGAAATTGACCCAAAAATTCGATTTTTTTTTTAATTTGATAATTCGATTAACCAATCATCAATTACATATAGATAATATACTTTAATAACAATATTCTTAACTCTTAAGACTTCCTAAAAACGGTTTACCCACATGTGTAACCGCTGTCTTACAAACACATAACATAAGTTTTACATTATAAAGAATCGATTTTACACGGTTATTTTTAGTATTGTAGAAAATTGATCCTTTATTTAATTTAATAGCAAAAATATTATCTATGACGCTTATAAGTTTTTTTTTATATTTCAATTCCAAAACAAGTTATGAACATTTTAAAATTATAAATTACTGATATATAAAATGTTTACCTTTATCCTGGATTCTTCTGAAAGTTAAATTTGTATGCTCTGTGTTAGTAAGAAGAAATAACACATAATAATTAATAATATATTAACATTTTGAATATTAAGTATACTAATTTAATTAGGTATTCAGAATATTATTAATTGATTGATATATTGATCAGTTACCATACTAAACTATTTTTATTTTAAAATAATATATTTAGTTACCAAATTTATATTTATTACACGGAAAAAAAAATTTGGTTATAGTAAATAGTTGGATAGTTTCTAGTTGGTGTAATAAATATTTTAGTTGGGTCAAACAATGTATTTAGTTAAAAATACTAAAATGAATTAGTTGAATTATTATAGTTAAACCAACATTCTTTATAGTTATTGCAACTATATAAAATAGTTATTTAAATTTAACCATGTGAAATGGTTGATTTACAAATATTAAATAGTTATAGCAACCATAACCATGGCGCAACTGTCCCGCCTTAATTCAAAAATTAGAATTTTGTACTAATATGAATTATGAAATTTCAAATGATTCAAATTTGGTTTAAATACAATTAAAAACGTATAAATTCTTCGAATGATTTTTGTCACATTACACGCGCGATAACTATAGTTCAAGGAAGAATAGCCTGCATATTACACGCGCGATATCTCGTCATTACGATTTACGAGTATAT
>VUJU01000527.1:0-44523 GCA_009835225.1 Aphis craccivora
GTTTTATCTTAATCGGCTCCGATAGCAATATCCCGTGTCATTTATCAACAAATAAAAATTATTGTTGTAATATACAGAACATTATATTCTAATCATTAAATTTTGAATACACCTATTATTATTAAAACGTATGTGGCCCACAACAACGTCTACCCATATGATGTTACCCAGCAGTCGCAAAAGGTAAGATACCCCTGCATTACACAATAACATGTCATTTCAGCTATGTGAAAGCGGTGTTGGAGAAGGGCCGGGCAGACGCCGAGAACGGACTAGCCGCTGACACTTACCCGCGGGAACTGCTGCAGCTCAAGCAGTGGATGGCCGACAAACACCGAGTTAACCGTCATTTGAACCGCGATTTGTACGATATTCGCCGACTGTGGTCCTACTTTCACGCGTATCTGGAGCAGCCGGATGATGAGCAAAAGCAGAGCGAATATTATTATAATTATTATTATTATTATGTTTACACCTCGAACAATCATTGCTACATACTACACGAAAGATGCATTCCCCCCCTGGCACACCCACCTTTGGATTTTGGAACCAGACCCGGGACATTGGATTGTTCTTCATTTATTCTTGTTTCTTCCGAAAATTTCATCCTTTGTTACAACCCTGTTTAGGAGTTACAGCCGATTTAAGGTGGAGGTGTCATAAAAGTCCCCCCCCTAGTTTAATTTAAGCACCCTCATTTTTTATATAAATCAATATATTTTTTGTAAAGAGTATAATTTCATGTACTTAACACCACCCAATCGGAAAATTATGAGTTACGCCGACACTCACAAAGGGCGTAGTACTGCGCCTGTACTGGCTACCCAACAGTGGGCTGGCCCTTACAGGCATAGTACTGGCCACAATTTGAGAAAGTACTGTACTAATGCTGGCAAACCAGCACTAGCCACCAAGTGCTGATCTAGTACTGGCATGTTATGGTCCCCGATCGATATGCTAGCGAAGGCATATCGTAGTTGTGTCAACGTTGGCGGAGTACTGGCATACTACGGACCCTAATGCATTGTTAAGGACACTAGGACATGCATAAATAAGTAGTTACTATCCTACGAAAAAGGGGGCGTCTAGTGCTCTATAGTCATAGGTTTTATTCACATCGATTACAACCGGTCTATATTATCAACCATTCTATAAAATTACCTAGGTAAATATTGTCAATAAAACCTAACTTATATATTGCGATGTGCTGGTTAAATATTATGAGGTAGTTAACTATAAATAAATTAACATTACCTACAGCTTTTAACATATACAATTACATAGGCAAATCGCTTTTAATCGAGGAATTGCATTTTGTCTTGTACAATGTACAATAGTACATGTTACGGTGAATGATGTAAACGCGGTAAAAGACGTCGTTCCCCGGTAAATGACATCATTTGCCTAAAAATCGGTAAATGTTGTAAATGCAGACATTCCCCGGTTATTGTCGTCAATCACCAATTTAGTTGGAGAATGATGTTCAATACTTTTATGTCGGTGTGAACGATCAGCGATCAGCGTGTAGGTGCCGAATAAGCTTCGTCAGTTAAAAATATGACTGAAGTAGATAGATAAACGAAAATCTCAACTAGCAATAACTTCGATAGTCCGAGTATAAAATAAATACCTATCAGATATTCTATTAGTTTATTAGTTAGTATCTACGGGCAATGAGCATATTATAGCGAGTTGTATATCCGACGAGCGACGAGTGTGTATTTTATAATATTATTTGTAAAAATTTGTGTCACCAGTGAATAAAATATAATACAAGTTCGATTAAATTGCAGTGTTATACTTTTATTTAATTTTAATATTAAAGTATGGAGAACAAATTTAAAGCAGCAATTGACAAAATTGTCAGCAATAAAAAGAGAGATAGATTTTTTTACATCATTTACCGACTTAATTGAATTATTTTGGTAAAAGACGTCATTCACCGGAGAATCTTTCACCTTAACATATACATGTATCGTCAAATGCTACAACTTGGACCAGTTTATTAAGAATGCTTAAAAATCATGTTTCCAATACCAATTCCAACTTGGGACTGCATAAATAAAAAAGTTTTTCTGTAGTATAAGAAAAAAAAAATTTAGAAAATGTTAAATTTAACACATTTCTTATATATTTATAGAAAAAAAAACAAAAGAACAAATTCAAAACAAACTTTAACTTATAAACCAGTTTTTTCTTAACCCAGATAAAATATATATCTTTATCATATTACAACTAATTATAAATATAATAGGTAATAAAAATATAACAAAATGTTAGAATATACATAATAAGTAATAACAGTTAAGCAAATTAATATATATATATATATATATATTTGTACCTATGTCTCAAGTTGTATTACATGTATAAATCACAAACTACAAGGTTTAATATTTAATCAAATCGAATTTCGTTTTTTTAACTTAAAACTACACACATTTATCTATGAAAAATAAAGAATACAAATTTGTGATTTAAAGCATAGCTATAATGACTAACCGATAAACTCTTTGGGACGTTTTACAAGTCGGTCACAAATTGGGCGGAAGGAGGTGGAATATACGTCACACACGCGTAGTAGATCAAGCTGTAGATGGAGTGGTCACGTATGTAGTGGGCCACGAGATATCAAAGTTCGGTTAGCATGACCATAACGCTACTACAGTGATCATGGCATGAGATAGTCGATGTGCAAATACACTTATGAGTGTGTTTACACCTACTTCTCAATAACATATTTTCACATTGTAATTATAACGTAGTATTGTAGTACATTATCGAATCATTTGCAATAACAAGTACAAGAATACCTGGTCGATGGTTCCACCCAGAAGGCTACGAGTTGATGTAACAAAGCGTCAAACCATATATAAGGGAGTCCAAAGAGCAGCAACGGGAGACGTACTATAGCCGCAGGGACCTGAGTACCTTCATGACACTCGGCCACTTTTGTATATCGGTTATATGTATTTTGAAATATATATTAATATATATATATTTTGTATTTTTTAGTACTTGTGATTTTCATTTAAAATAACACTTTGGATTCAACTCTGGTATATTGGCATGCAACAAGTGCGGAAGGGGCTCAGCGGTGAAAAAATACGTCACATGGATCATGGGGGCGAGGGTGGCGGGGTGCTCAATGGCTCAGCGGTTGTGAATCCAGAACATACCCAAGACATACTACTTTATCACAAAACTAAAACTAACTACACTTATTACGATATTTTTTTTAAAGGTAGGTCTCCGACCTGGGGTACTCACTTACAGCGAATAACATAGGCTGCTAGTCCTTCTTATTAACATGAAACGTAAATTGGTTCCTTCGACCACGAACGGCTGTGCTATCCATTCAATAGTAGATTATTACCATCGAAAAATTCCTTTTCGCCGCGATCTTTTCGAAAACGTTATCTGCCGCCGCCGCCGCCACCGCGCCGTTTCGTTATCGATACGTTTTTTCTAACGTGTGTTCTAATGTTTTCGACATTTTTTCTGCTCTTCTCCGTATGCGTTAGATGTCCTGACAATGTAATGAAAACTGTTTAAAAACATTTTCGTTTCTTGAAATACGTTTTGATAGTATATTTAAAATATTATTTTGTATGGAAAGTTACCGTCTGTCATAATGCCTAGTGCGTATATTATAAATCTAATGATTGTGGTAATAGTCTGTTACAATGCAATGATACAGATGATTTATGTATAGACCTATCGGTTTTATTTTCTATCAGAAAACATTGATATTGAAGCAATAGGTATACTTATAGAGCCTAGATAATTATTAAAGAAAAAAAAAATTATAATACAACATAAATAATAAATACATTTTTAAAAAAAACTCAGTAAAAATTGTCTTATGTTTTAATGTACATATTATGTATGCATTTGGTCATTTTTTTTTTTAATTTGTCTGTTTTTAAAGCTTTTAAGTTCCGAATCTAGCCATAACCGTCTTTATTATAGGTTTTAATTAATTAAAAAAAAATCTAAGTCCTAGTTATTATAATTGGACTGATTATACCTTAATAATGTTATGAAAAGGTAATGTTCTTTCAAAATCTATTTGATTTTTATGCATAATTTAGCATTATGCTGAATACGAAGTTTTAATCACACACGTTTTTGAAATCAATGTTGTATTTTTGTAGTGTTTAGAAATGTTACGTATATTATAATATTAACTTGGTTCATACAAAATATGAAAGTAGGTATGTTATAACTTGTTATATAAATTAAAACATTGCGTTTTATTACTATTACAAATTGATAGTTACAACCTTAATTTATTATCTGTGTACACTATCTGTACAGATTATAAAGGTTGTACCTACCACTTGTACAACAATGCATATGCGTATAACAAGAAGCTCAAAAATATGTCATTATTATTAATTGATGACATTTTTAAATTCAAAATTCAAATGTAAATAACTTTTTTAATTATTGATAAGTACCTACATAATTATGAGTGAGACATCAACATTTATTAAAAAAATAAATCCTATATGAATCATATTTCAAAAATATAAGATCCCATTTGAATTTTTAAAGTTACCCGTCGAACCTCCCCGTTTCAAATTTAAAAAAAAAAAAATTAACATCAAAATAACATTGATTATGTGATATAAAAAGGTTTTCACATAGGTCATTTTTAAATTTTTTTCTTATTTAAGCACGTCGTGCTGAAATCTGCCGTCATATAACATTTGAAACTCTCTGCATAGCTAGTCTGTTAGTTTTGTTTGGCCAGTGGCTAGTACACCAGTACACCCGAGGACAACCATGGCTAAGAAGACTACCAAAGACTTTCTTAATTTTTTTTTTCATTACAACTAATATACCCAGCGGAATATTTGTGCCGGGGCCCCCAAGGTGCATGTCTAAGTTTGGCGATTGCAGTACTTTTGTTATAACATTGAATAAAAAAACCACAGAGAAATCATTTTTATTTTAATCACACAAAGGCTTAAAAAGTTTGTTTTTAATATTATACACTATACTATATATGTATATATGTTATTATTACTTTAAATAAATTCTTAAGAATAAGATAACAATCATATTATTTATTATGTTTTTATTTTTTTTTTATATATATATTCGCTTCTAGCATTACTATTTAATAATTTAATTTTCGTGTTTAAGCGAGTCTCCTCCCAGGCTAATCCCCTATAGTATCACTCAAGTTTACGGTACGTCGTGGAATATGCCTCTACACATTTTAATACAGCTCTCCGATGATAAATGTATTAATGTTTATTAATATAAAAAAATATTATACGTCTAATACGACTATTTTTTATTATACTATACAAAAAAATAAATATTTATGTATACTTTAATCTAATACACGAAGCACTAAGCACAGTTTGATATAACTATAGAATAATAACATATATGCAAATTAATACAAAATATTATAATTACATCGACATTCAGTCCACCCCACAACAACAGCAGAAAAATAGCCATAGCCACACATAGGTGAATAGATACATAGTACCATAATATGTAGGCCCGTATAAATGCTTACCACTTTTTGGATCAGTTACAACTTAAAAAATACTGCTCTCGTGAGTTGTGTCGCTATCTGTCATCAATGGCAGTCGTTTTTTGTTCCCGGTAAACGACGACCGCGACGACTAAAATAAAACAACGATGGCGCTACTCGTTCTAACGAAATAGTTTTGTTTTGTAATTCGTGATAATAAACGTCATATCATTATTGTTATTAATATCAAGGAGAACATAATATTTTACCAATTAAAAAGTTCACTTTTTTAAACTCTTTAATGATGACTGGTTTGTTAATTTTCTAATCAATTTAATTAGGTAGTTAAGATGTCCTGCAGATGACGCCCAAACCACATTTTGTTGTCTCCGTTTTACAAACCTACGGGCTACGAGTGTACATATCTACAAGCCTACAAAGCAGCAAACTTTACATTCACTAGAATATATTTTATCCTGTTGTTTTTCAAAATTAAAGTGAATAATTGATCTTTTATACCATTTAAATGTAAGATTTAGAATCTTTCGTAGCTTTTTTTATTGATATTTTTGATTTGAACCAAGTTCATATTAAAATTTATAAAATCGAACAGTTTTAAAATGCTCATAAGTTGCTTTCAAATTAAAATATTAATATAAGTATTCGAGATGCCCTAGATAATCTTATCATAATATCATTATATTTTATGAAAGGTTGTTAATTCACTATTATTATTTAAAAAAATAACAGATTAAAATAGATTATTATGTAAACGTAAAATCTTTTATATTATTGTACTATTTGTACTTAGTAAGACAGTCTTCGCAGACCACATACTATGCTGATTTGACATCATTTTAAAGTATTAATTAGAATAACTTCGCTTTTTCATTTGATTTAAAAGTAATGTATGAAGTTAAATTTAAGTTTACACACATACACAGTACACACACTTATAATATATATATATAATTGTTTGTAGTTTTAGTTAAAGCAAATGTATTACCTAATTTATTATTTTTTGTTCGATCATGCTTCATATAGTTAAATATTAATTTGAATAAATATAAGTATGTATAAATTAAACAATTCAGTTAACATTAATAAACACGCCACTAATATGTAATTTCCTAAATCCAAATAGCTAGTGTTCAATAGAAATTAGAATTCATTTTTAATAAAATGTTAGTTATTATTTACGAAAAATGTCAAGTTACTACATGTGTTATGCGTGACTCAAATGAAAAAGTTAATTTATTAACACCTTCTAACTGAATTAAATTAATATTTTTTTCTATATATTTACTTTAAACTTTTTGAATCAAATATATCGTATTTTGGCTATTAACTCATAACTTAGAATTCTTAAAGTTTAATAATAACTCGACAGTTTTTTTCACAATAAATTGTTAAATTTCTGAAGAAGCGAAATTGTAACCAACCGCAGTAAAAAACGACTGTAATCTGTATACACACAAAACATATTTGTTCCTTTCTATAATGATCACAATTTTCGATGAATAGCATTTAAATAATATTATTCATAAAATTCTCAGTATTATAATGAAATGTAGCTTTAAATTTGTATTTTCATTGTTTTCGGTAACTGTGATTTAATCAATATATATATTAATATTAATTACACATGAAATTTCGCCAAATTTTTATAATTACTTATTTTCATTCGTTGTTTCAATCTTCGGTGATTTAGTGTATAGACTTTAGAGTTTAGAGCGTGGCCGACAATGATAAGTTTTTAATACAATTAATATAATAATTATTGTCTTCTTACTGTTCTGACTTTTTTACTCCTCGTATGTTTATTTGTTTAATTCTTTATTCCTAATTTTTACCGTTTCCGTTGTCTCGATCTCCCTCCGAAATCATTTAGTTCCGCTTTCTTTCCCCCGCCTTTGTCTGGGACACACAATCGATTATCGACCCTTTATAATAGTATAATATGAAATATACCAATTACAAGTTTTACCTCTCCCTAAAATCGTGTATATCTTGTCTTCATATTACATAGGTATTAGGTACTCATATAACAATTATAATTGTTTAGACGTCTACCTTGTCCTTTAATTTCTCGCGATCGCTCGTTCCTTAAATTCCTATAATTTATTCATGCCTAGTAAATAATGGTTATACATAAATGTTATATAAGATTTCATCTTACCGTCATTAATTTTATGATGAATGTTGGCCTTCTCAATCCAAGAGCACTAATCTAACTTCACTATGTCTAGTATGACTAGTATATACAAATAATAATAATAATAATAATAATAAATAACAAATAATAATATTTTTGATAAATTTCTTCTAATATTAATAAATAAAGTCTAAATTATGGGTGTATAAATATCAATAATAATAATAAAATAATAAAAATAATAAATAATAAAATTATAATATAATTTAATGAAAGTTTGTATGTTATGTGACTTTGATTGTGTCAACAAAACTTTTATAATTTTTTTTTTTAATAAAGTAGGTATATTTAAGCTATTTTGGAAAGTCACAGTACGGTTGTTGTTATTTTAATTTTTTAATTTTTGTTAAGACAAGTATTACAATAATTATAAACTATTCTAGTGATGCAATATCAAATGCGACTGCAAAATGTGAGTAAAGGAGTGTAGCGAGTATACATATTTTAATATACACTTTATGTAGCCAGGGAAGGAAAATAGTCTATAATAAAATGTTACGTCTTTTTTGTATATAAACGAGAAAGAATCTTTGAAATGGTATCTAAGGGGGAGAGGGTTCAGCTTTCATGGCCACTTTTGCACCTGACTCTGATAATAGGGTATGTACGAGGATAAAGACGGCCAAACACCCATTTGTTAATACTCAATATTAAAATAGTCTTATACTTATTTTATTTTACACCATATAATACAGGAATTCTATAATTATCTCAAAAACATAATATTTATGGTTCATCATGCTCCAAGGTTAGATTAGGTTTTTTCCATTAATAATGCAATTACTTAAAATTTATTTTTTGAATATATTTAAAGACCATTTTTATATACCTAAGTCTTACAATTTTTTTTTGTACTATTTATGAAGTTGTTTTGCAGAGATACAGACTTCTGTTTTCAAAACGCGAAAAGGAGGATTCTTATTTTTTTATTTGAAAAATAAAAGTTAGTATTGCTGCAGAATATACTCCTTAAAAGTAGTATAAAACATTAAAATAATTTGAAAATATGGTATTTAAGTATAACATAATAGTTTCATTTTAAAAATCCGAATTTTAACAGTTTCGTTAGTGATAAAAAATAAAGAAATAAGAGTGAGCATGCTTGGTGAATCACTCTGTAACATGTGCATACATAATATGACGTTATCGATATTATAGACGTATATTATTACTTTATAGTATGTATCCCTACACCAGAAATGTTTGGTCTCCTTCATTTGTTTACGCTACTTGCCAGTCCGATGGAATGCCTGTATATAAGATGCACTAAAATCTGGATATTTAATATCTTGTTTATATTAAGTCGTTCTTAATATGAAACATTTTGAACGGTTTAGATATAAGTGATGGGCGATGGCTGAATTGCGCTTTGGCTCTATAATCAACGAAGATCGTATTTTTATTTTGTTTTGCATTTGAAATCAAACCTGTAGAGTGTACAGTACAGACCCAACATAATATACTATAAATTACTTTCGGGAACTGTTAGGTAAGATATATTTCTGAAAAAATTTCTTTTTTCTTTAAAAGAATTTTAAAATATTCTTTAAATATTCAGACATTAAACTCGTACCGGAAAAATATCGTGTTCGTATTTATTATCGCATTCATATTTAAAATTTAAGGAATAATGAAATGGGTTTATTTAAAAATTGTGTAGGATTATGTCCATACATGTTTTATAAAACACATGACCTTTTTGAAATGTTTATGTTTTAACGCTATCCAATACTTTCAACCACTCATTATGCCTTAATTATATCATAGCTAATAATTTAAAAAATGCACTTTCTTCAGATAAATATTTTAACTTCATTGTTATTATTTATTAAACTATAACGGCTTTTAAAACATTCGAATTTTTCCATTAAATAAATCTATAGGTAGCGCAAAATAAAAATATTTTATACGAGGCTAGTTAATTTTTAAATTTTTAATTTACTCAGCTTATTTATTGTTTCACTTTTGTTAGGTTACCTTTGCATTACTCATTTGCAATGCTTCTATGAAAATATAAATATTATTAGGATATCTTTTTTTGACTTCTGTTTTAAATTTATCGTTCAACCTTCCACAAATATTATTAGTACTACCTTAATCCACATATAACTTTGTTTTATTGTATGTAGGTACATTCCTAACGGATACAATTTGTACTTATTGACGCTGTCCATATTGTTAAGCTAATTCGAGAATATCTTCAAAACATTCGTAAACCAACAATATTTTACTATCAACTTTTAACAACAATATTTTAAATCCTATATAACTATTAGCCGATTGATCTTATTTAAGGCATCTTGAGATCAATAAAGCATGTCGCGTTTAATATGTTTCAGTATCTGGGGATAAAGGTTTATAACATACCACAATATTATTCGTAACCACCATTTGACACCTTGCTTAACTTCATTACATGCCCATAACAGTATACTTAAGGACATTTTCACAACATAATAAATATTATTACATTATGTCTCTAATAATTTCTAAACTTAATTTTATCATTCAATTTCGGATTACCCGTTCAACTAAAATAATTTCTATTTCATTTACGATTTGCTAATATTATGAACTCCGTGAAACTATAAACCGCCTTAACATGTTTATTTCCAATATACCAACACTTCTTACTTTTGTGGAAGAACTTTAACAAAATTGTTTTTTTTTCGCGTATAATAATTAAAAAGCGATCTACATCCAAATCTATAGCATTCATAGTTCTGAAATTAGGCAAATATAGATAATTTCAAATTCGAGGAAATTCAGCTCAAAGTTAATTTTTTAAATTTTGTAATGTAAAAGAACTCACCCAGCTAGGTATTTTTTGGTCCACAAAAAAAGAATATTGTTTTGAGACGAAAAGATTTGTAAGCTTAAAATCTAAGGACCAAATACAATTATATACATATTTATTAATAAAATAAAAAATATATATATAAAATCATATTATTGGTACAATATTTATATAAATGGGAGCTTGATAAAATTACCGATATTCATATTTTATATTTTTACTTGGTAAAATGTTTTTACTATTCATAAATCGAGGAACCCCGTCATTTAAATTATTTTCATGTGCACTATAACGATATTTTAATAATATTTGGTTCACGCGTAATTTTAGAAGTGTAAATTTATAATTTTTTTATTGAAGAAATAAAAACCTCAGAATTTGTGGTAATTGGTCTGATAATAACTTAAATTATAATATTGGATAGGTACATTTTACATTACATTGAATAAGCTATGGCATAATATGTTATACTCGTAATTATTGTTTTATTTTTAATTAAATTATGAATTGTATTTGGATCCGAACTAAGAATTTCTTATAATTGTTCGGAGCAGAGTATTTTCTCGCGATAACTCTGATTATAATGGTATTCAGTGAAAATATATACTTGGCTTTCATTTGAACACCATAGGCATTTAAGTTGGTTGACTTCTCTTTTGTGATTAGATGTTGATAGGTGGCCTATTCTGAGGCGATTTATAATTTTGTCTTGTCTTCTGTAACATTATAAAGATAAAGTATAATAGGCAATACTTGATGATATGCGTGTTAATATTTTTGTGTACGTCCATTCCACTTACACTACAATGTTTACGAAATAGATACGTCGATATTACGAATATATTGTAACCTGGGTTTCATTTTTATTGTGATAATTTAATAATTAACATTGTCCGTGTTTGACGAAATCGCAAAATAATGTTTACCTACATACCGACTACCGTATACGTGAACGGTAAACGGTATACCTAATAATATTGACATAGGAAAGAATTTAGCTGAAACTAAAAGATCCGCTAGTGTTCATTTCCACATTCACAATAAATGTCTCAAAACCACTATTTATTCAAGCGAATACGAATAATATTGATTTTTCGAGATCAGATAAAATTAACAATGAAATAGCACCATCAACTTCCACCAGTTTTACCAATTTAGTGTCAAATACGTATATCCAGTTAGCAAGGAAGTGGTCGGCAGACAACAATATGAGAAATGTTAATGTGATTGTAAATGAAAATGATAGGGAAAACGTAGCAGAAGAATATTATAATACAGATTATCTAGTCAAATTTGATAAATTATCAGCTAGATTAACATTATATTTTAAGTGGCGACGAATTTTATGAATCACATTTAAAATAGATAACTAGTAAAATTATATTTTATTTAATGTAAGTAAAATAAATTAACTTTGTTATTTATATCTTAGCTAAAATATTCTAAGTTAACATAATTTGTAAATCATACTCATACAAACATTTAAACATATCTATAATACTTAGCCCTTAAGGTAAGGTGTGGAACAATAGTTGGCTTATTAAAGTGATAAAAATATTATGAATTTCATAACACATTAATTTATTAAACAACATTATTACACTCTATTGTCTGTTAAAAAATTGAATAAGTACTATTTTTACGGTAAAATTCTCATCGTTAAATACGCTCTAAATCTTACGAAATGTATCCGAAATCCGGAATTACGCACATTTTCGTGCGAGTTTTCTGGATTTCTGTAACATTAAATCGTTGACTTTATTATATATTTTTTTATATTGTGTATATAACCAATAAATGTAGAGAGTGGGATTTTCAATATTTATCATACAGCGTAAGTTTTTTTTTTTTGTATACAACGGTTGTTGATGTTGATGTACATTGTACATCATAAATTGTTATCGTTTCACGGCTTGTACGTCATAAACTTTACCTATAGTCGTTATATGTCGTTTAGTGTGAACTACGATCAATTCGACGCGTTATAAAATTCAGTATCAGCAAGTAAATATTATATATTAAGTATTATACCAATATTGTTAAACTGAAAATATGAAAAATGAAATAGGTAGAGTTAATTTTTTCAGAAAAACAAAATCAACTTTTTATACACACTAAAAAAATTGATACACAAGAAGATGATTCTAAAAAAATAGTCAACAAGAAGCATAATAAAATCCATTAGAATAATTAAAAATTCAATACTGTGGGTCAATTAGATGAGTTATGTATAATGAATTACGACAAAAAATACACTCCAAAATTTTCAGAATCTATAATTTACTTAATTGAACAAATCAAAACTAAGTATTAAATATTTAAAGGTGAATTACTCGTTTTATATATTTGATAAATGATAACAAATCGTTGTATGTTTGTTTTACTGTATATATAGTAACAACCTTAGATCATATACACAAATATATATAAAAAAAAAAAAATATATATAAATAAATGATCTAAGGTAACAACTAACAGCAAAACAATATCTTATATTTTTTAACGATTCATCAGATTTTTGAGGATACTTTTAACCATATAACGCAATACTACATTCAGTTTTATACAATTAGTTCATTAAATAATTGATGTAATGCATCAGTGGTTTATTTCTTGATAAATTCAAAAAAATATTTATTGACTTATGGTTATTTCTTCAATAATTAAATGAACCGAACATTTTAATATATACATATATATATATCATATATTATGTTATTCAAAAGTTACATTTAGATTTTGAGATAAGCGCACATTAACATGTAAAGAAGTGTCATAAAAATTGAAATATAAAATAAATATTATAATTTTAATATATATATTAAACATATAATATTGAATTATAATTCAATCAAAACGATAGAATTTAAAACAGTATAATACTTGGGTGTTGCAATGAAACTAGGTTAAATATATTGGTAATAATTTCTCTTTGTATGAATATTGATTTCATTAAAAAAATATATATATATATATATTATTATTATTATTATTCATTGTATAAAAACACATTATTTAAAATATTTAATTATATACCTAATACAATACATAGTTAAACAATTTGTAAAGCAATCAATAATTTCGGTCAGCAAATCGGTCAAAGATAAGTTAGAAAAATAGTTAAGACTTTTTTTTTAGATTTCAATTCCTTCCAAAAAAATATATCAAAAAAAAAAAAAGAGAGTAAATAGAAATCTGATAGATTAGATTGTATAGTAAATTTCAAGTGTACTTCGTCATTAAGTTAGTCACTATAATGTATGACGTGTTGGATATGAATTCAAAGATAAATCATTCCACACGAAAAACTACGTATTTTGAACGAACTCTGTCAGTCTATATTACTAAAATATATTTCATAATATTGTACGAAATTTACGATTTTTCTTAGTTTATTTTTGGTTTTTGTTTTGAATTTATTTTGAAATTTAAAATACATAAAATTTTTTTTACTTTTGACTTCTATAAAAAATACTAACTACATTTAATTGATTATCATAAACTATATTTTCGAAGTCGAAAAACAAAGCATTTTTAGATTTTACTGCCTCAAAAGTTGATGATGGTCACTAGAAAAAAAAAAAACACACACATCATTGTAAAATCAATACTCCTCTCAGAATTTAAAATGTTAAGTTATTATTTAGCAAAACTGAAAGTTAACTCAAGTAACAATTGTTTTCATTAATTTGCCTATTTTTGGCAAACATATATAATAATATAGTGTTAATAAACGGTAGAATTGCACAGAAAATCGTACGCAATCGTGTGGTTTTTAGGGTCATTTTGACAGTCTATTGTTTGTTAAAAAAAACGTAGGTAGGTACGCAATCGTGCTTTACCGATATAATTTTGTTTCCCGGGAACCACACATTTGATTCAGAACAAAAAAAAAGTTTTAGCTAAGAGAAAAAAATATATTCACATCTAAAAGGTTCTATTTGTAGAACTTTTTGGTAGGTACTTGACTGAAATTGTTTACATTAGTTATCGTTTATTTATTTTTTTTTTTTATGTCAAGTTTTTATTAGAACAAACCCAAACTACAAAACTTGATGCAGAATGACATTTTTAATTTCTATAATTGATTATCACGAAAAACTATTGTTCTCTATAACAGTTTGATATTTTGAGATCGCACATTTTGGGTTTTAGCCCTCGTTTTGTGTTTTAGTATAAACGAAAAAGAAAACCTCGTCGATCTATCATCATCCAAAAATCATCGGTTTTTAGATAAATTTAAATCATTTTTATTGAAAAAATCATATTTTTTGCATCTATGTATGTCTCATCGTTAAGCGAAAAAGTATAATACAAATTTCAATTCAATTTTCAACAATAAACTTGTGTGAAATATTTTTACAAGTCACGACTCACGGCCATTAAGAAACTGCTCGAAATAACTATCGTCATCGGAGCTAAAAATCCACAAACTTATTTCAAGCGATCTGTTCAAAGTATGACGGCAATAAATATGTATTTCTTATATAATATAATAAATACTTTTATTAAAAATTTGAATTTCCGTTTAATAAAAATACATTTTCATCTGATAAACCGAAAATCATTGTTTTACAATAGGTATTAACGTGTTATTAATATTATAACTAAACAACAATTTATTAATATAAATATCATTATTATTATTATTATTATTATTATAAATGATTCGTGAGATTTAAAGTTACAAATTTGGTCCGAAAAGTTGACGACCGCTCGCACGAGATAGGTACAGCGCCTGCTGTGCGCTCGTATTTCTGCAGTGATTTGATACTTGAAATAATTTTAAAGGACTGTCCGGAATGTGCGGGTTCTGTCATGAAAGTTTCCGAGTTCGGCGGCAGTATTCAGACGATCGCGATGACCCACAACCATATAATCGCCGTCGTCGTTCGTCTGTTTCGTATCGATAGCGGCGACACTCGACACCACATCATTGTCGATATTCGGCCTTCGGAAATATTTGTTCAGTTTAACACCACATAATAGACCATTCTCATATCGTTAATATATATATATATATACATCGTAGTACTCTGTACTCGTCGTATCGATTGTAATGGTGCCCAATTCATTTTCGAACATTGTGTATATAGTTGAAATAGTCGAATGGACGACTGCGGTGACTAAAATAAATCGTTATAATATGACTATTAAACGTATAGTAAAAGAAAATGACAACCATCATTTCGTGTATCAAAATCATAATACGATCGAGTATAGCTATATTATAATATTATACTTGTGTGCGTACCTCGCTATTGAATTATGCGTGTCATTGACAGAATGAAACATTCGTAAAATATGGGTATGAACCTAATATTATAACATATTATTATGTCCGTACTATACGTAGTATAAATAGTATAATATTATGGATCGGGGGAGGTCATCGTGGTTTTCTGTTTTCTTATAAATCGAGCGAAAACCGTGAAACGACACACGACACGTTAATATTATATTCTACGTTAATTTATACGGAATCGTGGAATACGCTGAGGGAGCCGATTATGTATTATGTTGATACCGATAAATCGTACTTTTGTTTTTAAATAAAGAGAATTAGTGTTATAATTAATTATTCGCTTTTTTATATTTTAGATAAACGGCGTCCGTGAAAATAATACAAAAATAATATTAATTACAGCCGGCATACCTTATACTATCTCAAAAATATGCAGAGTATCGTAGTGTTTGATAAGCTTGAAATATTTCAACAATTTTTAAATGTATATAGGTACACGTTTACTAAATAATAGCAATCTTTATTAAATAATAAATATTCTACATTTTTATGTGTATCGATTTTTTCGGATTTTTTACAGTTGGTTGTATCGCTTGACTTGTGTTACATAAGTTATGTATGATACTTCATTGTATTATTCAGTATATTATCATACGACCATATTGTACGAATATTATGATGAATCACTCTTTTGTATCGAGTGGAGTTCTCGAGTAAGATTAATGTCCAATACGCGATAATTGAATCCTGTCGGGATTTGTACTCAATATTGATAGGTTTAATAATATTATTATTACTTCCACAAAACATTATTTACTCAAATTTTCTTCATTGTCCAAGACAACTAATTTACTAATGGACATAATATTATTATCTTATTTGATTATATATATTATATTTGAATATATATATATATATATATATTATTGACACTATATTATGTTAACGTCGATATTATAAACTATATTATGAAGTATCGACATAATATAATTAGCTTTGGTATTTCTACAATTTTGAATTTATACCCTTAATTTCATAAAGTAATATTGCCTAGACTTTTTACAGTTAAAAATTCATTTTTCACAGAAAAATATTCGTAATTATTTTTAAAACGTGCATGTACTCGTTTGCGTCCACAATGACTATTAATATAATATGTCTTGTTTTGCTCACCTGCAATTATTACCGTATAATAATTAAAAGTTGTGAACATAAAAAGTAAGAAAAATGTTCAATCTTTGTGTCGGTGTACCAACAAAATTAATAAAAAGGTTAAACTTTTTTAATTCATTAGTTTTTATGAGAGCTATTACAATAGAAAATATAAATTAAATCATCAACAGTTTGTTTTAGACAATACTACAATAGAATAAAATAAAAAGTGTTTTCCACAACAAAAAGGTAACCAAATACTAAAAAACGTTTACACGAATTACATAAATTAAAAATTGTTGTCAAGATAATGACAAATACAAATTGAAAAACGAATAATAACTTTAATAACCCACATAATTGTTATTATAATAATAGTATATTACAATAATAGTATTTACATCTGTCATTATAATTTTTTGGAATCGTTATTGTTTTAAATATCTGAAAGTCGTTTTATTTGAAGTAGGTTTTGCAAAAACTCTATCAATGAATATCTATATATACTAATTTATTGATTTAAAACGAAAGAAAAAAAAGTAGGTAAGTAGAATAATTCTCAGCTGAAAATTATGTACCGATTGAGTCACTATTATAGATTTATTAAATTAGAATTCAACAATTTATCATTGTATACCAAAAACGATTTTAAACGAAAACAATCTATTAGTCTTTATTAATAAGTGATATGTTTATTTGATATGTCATTTATTTTCATTTTAGTATTATATTAGGTTAATTTAGAATACAAAAAGAAATGTTTTTATGAATTTCTTACTAAAAACTAGTTTTCAATTTTAACGAAATTCTTCAAAATTCTAATTTCAAATGCATATAACAAAAATATGTATTTTTAATATTTTTATAAAGATATAAAAATACATGTTATGAGGTCTAGTATTACTTTTTCAAGAATTTCGATCTAGCGAATAATTATTATTTATTGATATTTATAGGAAAAATAAACTAAACAATTTTGAAAATTTAATTAAACGATAATATAACAAGTCGAGGAAAATTTTAAAAATCTATTGTTTTGTTTTTTTTTTTTAAATACTTATTGTATCAAAAATTGTTGAGGAGAAATAGTTATTTTACGGAGAAATATCGAACACTGTAAATATTTGAAACTAAAATGCTCGTAAAAATTAATTTCACTTAATGATAAATCTTTTTTTCTCAAATAGGTTGAAAAAATAATAAGGAATCTTTTATTAAATTTTTAAATCTTATATATCTTATATTATTAAAAATTTCTAATTATAAAATAATTCTTCGGGTACTAATTTTTATGAATTCTTTTTAAATTTTAACTAAAAACACTGTATTAAAAACAAAGTGTACAGAAATTTGATATTTTTTAATTATGAAACAAAATGATTAATTAATTAATTAATAAGGAGTGTTGTATTAAATTTTCAAGCATTTTTTTTTTACCCAACAAATAACTTTTAATCTACCTACATTTATATAAAAAAATATTTAAAAATTTCTCATATCTACAAATAGCTTAAAAATAGTTGAAATATTTTTACTATAACTAAAAAATAATAATTTATATATTTGGTAAACATTTCAAGTATCTGCGGTTATTGGTTTTTTGGTTGGATTAAAAAAACCAAAATCGATTTTGTCAAAAATAAAATTCTCGATTGTTTTTATTAATTTTTTGGTAATTTCAAATTATAGTAGGTACTGGGAATTTTAAATTGTTCTTTTCCAAAGTACATTTTAAATCTAATAACACTCTCGTCTTTGAAAATCGAATCATTTTATATTTTTATCGGCAACTTATTTTATACTCAATGAGTACTACTCATACACACACACACACACACACACCACATCATAATAAAATCAATTCATTTATCAGAATCTAAAAAAAATTATAATGACCATTATATTAAATTATTATTTATAAATTTAATTAGACGTATAAACAGTATCATGTTCTATGTATCTGCGATTAAAATTCATAAACATAATTTCATGTGAATCAATATAATAGTTATTTTGCTCGAGTGCTGCCAGATTTAAAAAATATATAATAATTAAGGAATAAATAATGGACGAAAAAGAAATGTTTATGCATATTGTGTGAAATAAATATCATCGCTCGTAAATGCCGTTTTGTTACATAATTTACCATATTGATTTATTTTGATATAAGATCAGTTAGGTATTATTATTTTTTTTTCAATGAGCCGATCGTTTGTGTTTTTTCAAGAATATTGATGTTGAACACTTAAAATATTTTCAAATTTGACGAATAAAATAATTTTATATAAATGTTTTTAAAATAGATTAACTTAATTATTATGTTTTTAAAAACATTATTATAACTGTAGTTTGTTATATATTTTTTTTTAAATAAGAGACAGTCTTTCCAACAATCTGATAATATTTAAAATTTTAATAATCTTTAAATATTATTATTATTATTTTTTTTTTTAACTACAAACATATTAGACTATTACATATTATATTGAGGTGTTTTGGGGGGCTTGTATAAAATGGCATAATATTATAATAAATTATTGATATTAAAATGGATATAAAATATCGTGCAATAACGATAAAATACCTACGATAAAGTAGGTACCTAGAATCTAAAAACAGTTGATTGTAATATATCATTTATAATATTATTTTAAATTGTAAAGATATTAATATTTAGATACCTACTAGACTTTAACTTTAACATTAAATTGTTAAAACCTAATCACTCATCACAAAAAGTATTCATTAGACATTAATTTTAATTCCACTGCAGGTATAGTAATTTGCTTTGTAATAGTATAACAGTAATGCATAGCAAATAATTTATGTTTCCATTGTGTTAACATTTATATAATGCAAAAGAATATGTTTTTTTTTTTTTAATCATTTACACTATTTTTAAGGTGTATATATATTATACAGTCTATTTTAATTAGTTCAGCTAATTTACCCATTTAGCCTGTTGAAAATATAATAAAAATTAACATGGGCACCACATTTAATGAGCTTACATTTTTTATGTGCTCATACATAATATATATATAGGTATTATGGTTTTTAATAATTTTCAGTATATTTAGGATTTTCACTTAAATTTACTGGTGGAATTTTTTGTTTTAGCAGTGTTCGTACAATGAATTTTTATCGTACACAATATATTCTATGATTACGGAGTATAAGTTTTTTTTATAATAGATATTTTCGAGTAAAGAGTTTTATTTGATATTTCGAACGATTTCAGAAAATATTTTGTCTATAAAAGTATGAGTATTGTTGAAACATTATAGTCACAATATCGATAAAAAATAAAAGAAAACGGTTTTATGTGATTTAATGTCAAAGTTGTATTTGTTATAAAACTGTCGTTGTACATATTATTATAATGTGCTTTATACTATTTTATCGTATATATTTTATAAACTTCTAACTGAATGTGATATTTTCATTGTTTTAAACAGAAATCATTTACTCTAAGTGCCCATTTTATTTCGGAATCAAAACAAAAATAAAAATATTAGGGCCTAAAAAAAAATAAAAATGATAACGTTGGTAACTAAAATACCTTGTATAGAAGTAGATACTAGTTCAACTTGTTGACAAAAATAAATGTGTTCCATGTGTAAAAATAATATGCTCTAGAATTGATTCACTTCACATTTTGAATGTTGCTTACCAAGGAATTATTATTTTCAGGTATAAGTATCACTATACAACCGTTAAAGTAATTAATAACATTGCTTCTTAGTTTTAACAGATATGAATTATTATTGAAAATAAAAATATATGTTATTTTATTAAGATAAATAATTGATTAATGCATTTCATCAGACGCTATAATATAGGCCTATAGCATACCACGTTGTTGCAGTGCATTTTCATTTCTGTAAGTACCTACCTACTCTGAAAAATAGTCTTTGATGTTAATCATACAATGTATTATATGAAATAAAGATATAATATATTATCACAAAGTTCGCTTTATTTCAGTCTGTACTAAACGAAGACGTGGAGTATTTTTTTTTTTTAGTTCACACGCATTTTGATTCCGTGTATTTAATTATTTTGCTCCGATAGAAAATGTAATACATTATCATCAAGTGAAACGGACGCGTGTATTACCTATATATAAAATTAAATAATAATTAACCTAAAAACGAAAACCGTCGTTGATTTTTCAATTAGTCAAGTTCTTGATACAGACACGGATTGAGAGATTCTCAAACGACGATTATAACTTTAAGAAAAATAAATATAACCAAACAATTTTCATCATCTTGTAAATGCCATACACTTCATCTGGGTCGTTGATTTATTTTATATTAATTGAAATTTAAAAAATTAAAGTATGGATAACTTATCGATATAAGTTTATCTATTAATTATTATGTTTTAATTTTTAATATTTGGAAAATTGGGATTTTCTAATAAACAATAATATCATAAAAATATTATTATAATTTATAGTATTTCTTCTGATGTATATAAAAGGAAATTTATTAATCGTGCATTTTTCCCAATTTTTCACTTAAATAATTAATTTATTCAAATTATTATTTTTTTGAATTTTTAAGTAGATTTTTTATACGATTCGAATGCCTAAAATGCCCTGTTGCGACACAAACTTCTTTTTTTCTAGAAAAGAATACCCATTTTGTTCTTTCAATTACTATAAGTAGACGAATCGCATGAAAATTTCGATTTACCCAAATTGAAATTGAAATTATTCGATATTTAACATTATGTAATGGAGATAATAAGTATAGGAGATTTAAAACCTATGAGTATGATGGTTTTAAAATTATAAAAATTTATATTAATCTATCAACATTTTATTTTTCGTAAAAATTGTATGAGTATAATAAGTAACATTAAAACTGCATATTATATTCAATAGTTTTGTAAAATATTTTTTAAATGCTATAATTATACTTAGTAGAATTAGTATAAATTTGAATATATCAGAAACTATTCATTACCTATACGAATTTTGATTTAGTACATAACATTTTTGAAAAAATCTAAGTTTGTAATAACGTAAAAATAAAAAGACAAATATGCGGTATGTGATATTATGGCGTATACTAAGTCATAAGCCTATGGATAAATAACCAGATCTGTGGGATTTATTGCTACACTTAAAAGTTCTGGAGAATATAATAACCCATCTGATATAAATATTAAATTTACGCTATTACCTTCGCCTCCTGATCGTCGGAGGGCTCTCGAGGAAGTGTGTATACGATGGAGAATACGATCAAGTGCACCGTATACAATATATTATATAATATAATATTTATAAAGTATATTAATATCATGTATCTCACCTGATTCGCAGCAGTATATAATATGTATGTTTTGCAGTGAAGTGATATAGTAATAAGGTGACACAAATAAATAACTCTCTGAACACGCGAATGCCGATAATTATTAATTACAACACTGTTTTAGCTCGTTCAAAAAGACTCCGAGTTGTCGCTCGCAGGATTCGGTGTCGAGATGTTTCTAATGTGACTGGAACGCATGCACCAGTGGCGACGCCAGGATTTTTTGCTAGGTAGGGCCAATGCGAGGCCAACAATTATTATAAGGTAGGGCCACCAAAATAAGATTTGAACAAAAAATGAATAGGTAAATAATAAAAAACAAAAGCAATTAAAATTAGCTAATTGCTATATTTAAAAACTTTAAGTGATTACAACACTATAACAAAACTACTTTAAAATAATTCTACGACTGTATGTGCATCTGCGAACTTATTTATTATTTCATCAATGTCTAGTGACTTGACTTCACGTTTTTCAATAGTTATATGATGCTTAAATTATTAATCTTATTATCTTAAATAAATCTTTACACCTTTATTCAGAAGTATAACTGAGACACTGAGAGACACAGAAATCCGAAATGAGAAATTCACAACCATTTTAATAACACCGTTTTTCCCAACTCGTAGCTGTATCTCCTTTGCTCTATGTCGGCTGACGGTTTCTCTCTCTACGCGCAGTCCATTAGTTTATTCTGTTTATAGGTCTTTGGTAATAGCTAATAGGTAACTAATATCGAATACGATACTACATAAATATATAAATATAAACCCAAGTAGAAGTATTATTTATTCTATTAATATTATCAATAATTATCATATATCATGTAATATTATAAAATAATAAAGAAGTATTTATAATGTTAAATTACATATACAGTGAACAAAATACAAATACCATTATTTATTATTTTCTGCTTATGAAAAATGACTATAATATGATTATGTCTAAGGTCAGATTAGTGGTAGGGCCAGGCATTTTCAAGTAGAGCCATGGCCCTACCTGGCGTCGCCACTGCCATGCACTGATGAGAAAGACGACGTGATATGTTAGCCAGAGTCGCAGACGGCCCCATTAAATACCTTTGCGTTTCCAAAGACCTACCTTTTTCCTTGGGGGCAGACAATCATTGGGTCATTCCTTTTCTCTGGTAGCACATGAACAAGTCGTCTTGCTCCCCGCATTGTCACAAACACGAGTGAGTTTTTGTGTGATCTTACATTATAAATCGTTCTTTTTATCAATGATAAAATATGTATTGTAAATCAACTGCTATAGGTATAACTATGACGTGTGTCAGATGTATCATTATAAGGTTGACTCTCGTTTGAAAAGAAAAAAAAAAGGTTTGTTTTATCACAGTATACTTATAAAATTATGTTAAAGCCCCAAGAGTTTTAAAATATGATTTTTAAGTACACTTAAAAATGTAAAAACCAGAATTTGACTAAATTCACTATTAAATAGTTAAAAAAAAAAAATAAGATAGGATTGAGGACGTTTAATGAATTACTCTATATAACATGTCAAAGTGCTGTTGAAGTCCTATACCTGGAAAATTATACTTTATTATTTGCCACATTAATTTCAGTATAACACATCATAATACACTATATTAAGTAAATATATACCATATACTGGTATAGTAGTATATGATATGTGAACTATGTATATTATACTGAAAATTGAAATCTGAAATATATTTTCGAACAACGCGGATTCCCGATATCGCGTATCTATTCGAAGTAAGGTGGTGGGAAATCAATGATCCGTCACAAACCGTATGAGTCTTATCGTGTTCAGAATAAATAACTGCAGTAATCATTATTTCATACAGTAGATATACTTTGAAATACATTATATGCAATTTAAAAAAGACGAATCGCGAATTAAAATCGAAAAACGATGGAATTGAAAATTAATAGTCACCGCAACGAAAAAAATGACGAAATATTAACTGAAAGTATCGAATAAAAACGTGTTGGTATTCGATCTTGATCCGTCATAAAAAAATAAAATCATCCGAACGACTGATAACATAAATAATGACCCACACTCTGTGATCAAATAAGTTTATTTACTGTTTACGCTCACGGTAACGGATATCAACGGACAAACGGCCAGGAATATTATAGTGATATTCAAGCATATAGTATAATAATCTCATGTTATGTAATTCGAAGTAGACATCGAAATGATATTAACGGCGTAATGGTTACAGTTATAGCGTAATAGAATGCAATAGTTTTTCTGCTTTAAAAAAAAAAATTAATATAGGTAGTTATAAAAAAAAGAGTGGTTATGTACAATATGTATTTGAAACAAGAGCGAGCACATGTATAATATCGCACGAATAAATAAATAAATTAAAAAAAAAGAAAATACCTACAAGTATGCTGAATAGTGCTTAATACGAGTATAATATAGGTGGTAGGTATGCGTTTTAATGAGCACAGTTGTTGTCTCTAAATACGAATATAAACTTTGTAATTGGCTCTATGAAAAAAAAAAAAAATCCGCAAAATTATTATCTATATATGTACGAGTTTGTACCTACACACAATGCGCAGGACGTAGAATTTTATGATAAAAGTGTGTGCGTGAAGCAAAATGTACAAAATGACAACAACGGTCGTGGATGATATTATGAGGGTAGTGCGGTGTTAATGGTGTTCGCGCCGTATTCAGAGCTTAAATAATTACGGATATTATTATGTATCAGGTATGCAATACCTGTGCACGGAAACACCGATGGTTATCCAACTTAATATTTATTAATTTATTATGTAGTTTACGAATGCATATTTGTGTGCATGACGGATTTTGTCACGAATCGAATTACTCATCATGATTTAAAAGCGTTTCCAGCAGCAGATGCTACCGACCGGAAAAAGTCAGACGACCGCTCTCATATGATATTATTATGATTTCCTCTTAGTCACTAGTCGTCGCATAGGTGTTTAGGAGTCGTGTTCTTTATTTTAATGTTCATATTTATCTCGATGTTTTTAACTTGGTCAATATGTATTTACGATAAATCGATTTGAATATTATTGCATAGTTAGTTGACTATCGATAGCCTGAAACGAATATGAGTAGTTAACGGTTTGTGCACGTTCAATATTTATTTATAAATAAAGCGAATGCATTGTAGTATAGTTTGTACACGATATATTAATCGTATTTTACTAACTTGATTATGTATACATCCTAAACAAGGGAACTGATGTACAGTATACGCTATCTTAATAAACGTTGGCGTCAAAGTGAAAAGTGAAATTACTTGTGGTATTGCGATGAAAATAAGTAATTGTATAAGAAGTCACGTCTGGTGTATAATATTATTTCATTATATCGTTTAAAATGTTTAATTTTTTTTTTTTATCTGTATGACATAGTGCGTTTATGTGTGTTATTACGATGACTCCAGAGGAAAAACGGTAGTGGGAGGTGCCTGGAATTTATTAAAATAATATTGTATAAAGTTTTCATCATGAATCAATTCCATCAGTCATGGATTCAGATGTGTTACAGTATGTTATTATAGAAACGTAATGTGGACGTTTAACGAAAAAAAAAATATTTTTTGTTTTTATATTTTATTACGTTTTAACTATTCCTGTTATGATCATGCGTTTTAATCATTATGTATGGTAATATTTTACCACGTACTTACGAGTGTATGATGTGTATTTTGAGGAAGGCGGCACTGCAAGTCGTGTAATAGTTGACTTATTAAAATGCATTATGCGTGTATTGTATGTGCAATTTGTGTTATGTAGTATAGATGTATATTATGTAAATGTAGTGGTACGCAAATCATATTTATTTATCCGCGTCAAACTTCTTTTTGCTGAATCTATTTTTGGAATTGCGCGCAAACATATAATACATTTCGGTTATTTTTGTTCACGAATGTTACATAGAAATAGCGTATACTTCGTTGGAAAAAAAAATGCCTCCCGCATAATAGTTATAATACATAATATTGGTACGAAACTGCGTTGGTGAGGTTTAAGTATAAAATGTAGTGTTGTACCTACGCGTGTTTTTTATTTTTATTTTTCTGTACAACTTTCACATATTTATTACTGGTGCTATAAACTATATTATAATATACAATGTACTATATAGCTGTCCGTGTCAAATAACACCCTCTCGAAACGAAACGACTATATATAATGACGAGAGGTTTGAAACGGTCTGGAATGATTGACAGACAAATATTTACCAAAACGTAGGCAACAGCCCCGTACAGGTATAAAATAAAAATATTATATCATATTATACAGAGTACAAACCCATTATACGTGTGTAGTACCTACCTATGTATTTTATTATATAATTAAATTAAACACGATACGTCGCTCCTCTTCAACTTCGGCGACGATCAACTGCCGTACATTAACGGGCCATAATACATAATGACAAGTGATTGTTTTCCAACCGGAAGTATATTATATCGATATTATTTCTAGAGGGAAATCATTCAATACGAACAAGAAAACTATAACATATATATATATATATATATATATATAATGTATAATACGGTTTTTATTTGATACAAAACGAAGATTGGTTGTAACAGGTATTAAGTTTTTAGGATAGGTTTAATAATAGTCATTACGTGTTTTGGAAACTTTATACTCTAACTTAATATATATATATATATATATACGTTTCTATTTTCAACTTTTAATTTTCAGTGATTCAAACGTGTTCGTTTCGTTCTAATTTTTCGTACACTGTACATGCACGAGTTCAAAATAATAAAATATTATAGGTCGGTGAATGAATAAAACATTATATAATATAATAGTACATTTTACACGCGATATATGACATATAATGTGTGACCTTATAAATAACTGATTTTACAACTATGAGAAGAAAAAATATTTACAAATAGTCCGCGAACAATGGCGGTACATACATACAAATATTATATCGGTAGACTAAAATACGAATACAGTTATCTATTCATAATTACAGTAGATGATAATAGTATATTATTATAATGTTGTTATGAATAAATTAGAATAAATCTCTAATAATAACACCAACTTAAAATAATTATAAAATAACACAATAATTATATGATATAATATATAGTACATATAGTCATATAATAAGGATAGTTATATAATTTAATACTCAAAATTGAGTTTTTCTACCGTACACATTATAGTATTATAATATAGTTTATTAAGAACGACGTTAAGTTAAAAAATAATATTTGATTTTAAGCAAAACGTAATATTACACAACATATTATATTATCTGTTTGGATATATTATTATTATATTATTTAAAATCAAAGGAATGAAAATGTTTTATTTTTTTTTTTTTTTTTTTTTTTTTTTTATATATAAAAAATGTTAAATTTATATTCTAGAGCCTCGATCATCGTATAATAGTTTCACGATTTCGGACGTTTAAACGTTAATTTTAAAACAAACACGAGTCAAAAACAAAGTGAAAAGTTTCACGGATAAATAATTGCAATCATCGAATCGGGCACTTACAGGAGAAAGTGAACGGGTCGACACAAAAGAGATTTGTTTAAGAGAGTAAATTAGAAAAAAAAAAAGCTGTAGAACTAAAACCCTATGATATATTATTACGTGAGTATAACTTAACCGCGTGTATCGCGGCAGCAACGAGATGATATACGTAATATATTTTACATCAATATCGCGAATTTTATTGTTTCGACGACGACTGTTGCGGTTGCACGTCGTCCGACGTAATAACATTACACGACCGTATCCAATACACTATCACAGAGTCAAGATTATGTCGATGGGACGATGCGCACACACACGCGGGGGGAGGGGAGTGCAGCATCTCGCGGAGTCCCGTCGTGTGATGGACCACAACCGCGGTTTCGTTTCGAAACGTTGTCACCACCGGCGCATACCGTTTCGGGAAAATTGAAAAAAAATTTCAGCGTTTTCGTTTACGTGCCCATTACGTGAAGCGACGTATTAATACATAGATTGCAATATTATCCCCGTGTGAACAGGCTGCAGAAGTATTGACGCAAAAGTTTTAAATGTTATTTACTCGGGCGGTTCGACGTACCTTCACACTTTGGAGGGATCCTCATCTAGTCACAAGGTTCTTCTACACGAAAAAATCACATATCCTTACCCATTCCTCTCAAAGTGAATTCCCAGCCTGTACAGGTATGTTGTATTGTACACGCGTAATTAGCGTGTCATTAGTGTTGTGCGCGTGCGCTTACCGATCGAAATATTATTATTTATAATACGATGTGATATTTTTTACGTACTTGAATCGTATTAGCGTTGCGGCGTACTATTATATAACACGTATATCGTATTTAGTCGCGGAATCGCGCCCGAAGGATCCGCAGTCGGCAAGTCCTTTTCAAGGTTTTTGACGTTAAAAAAAAAACCTGCAGATAACACAGTAACACATACATATATATATAGCTGCTTTTATCCTCGTACACTATAATATTAACACACGATCTCGTTGTAGACCCTCGGGGGAAATATGATAAATCCGCTTCGTAGGAAAAACACATTTTTTTTCTTATCACCCGTCTTCCGGATCGAATATTATTATTATGTTAACGGGGCCGTGTAATGATATTAATACTACAAACGACCGCGACCGCTGAAAGACACGTTAGATTATATTATTATACCGCAGGTACTATATAATAATACATCGTATTTAAATCGCTAATCGTAATCGGTAACTATTTACATATGTTTTTATTTTGTTTACAGTTAAGTGGCCTAGCAGTTGTTCACGCGACTCGAGTCGATTTTTTTATTTTTTGGATTTCACTCTTGTTTATTTTGATTTTGATTTTTATCGGTGATTATAATTTTAGACCTATGGGCCCAGACGTTTCCGTTCCGTAACGTCACATTCAATTTTAGAGCGTACAAGCCATCGTTTCATATTGTTATCAGCATATACATTAAAATTCTATTGTGCGTGCTTAAGAGGAAAATATACAATAATGGATCGAGTGGAATAATATTTACGACTGTAATAGTACCTACCTATAATAATCTTATTGTTGCAATTATTATAAGAATATTATAATATTATGCGTATTACGCACAAACCACAGAAAATAATATAATATAAATAGACAAAAAAAAAAAAAAAAATTATTATTACAACACGAATAAACGATAATAGTAATTTTAATTTTCATCATAAACACAATATATTATTATACTCGTCTATTGTGTCTAAATCTATTTGTATAAGATGTATTATAATCTATATAATATGTTTGCGTATAATTTAGGGTGGCCGCACGTTCAGTTTTTTATCTTTCTATATGATCGATCCACCGTCGACTTGTTTTGTATTGAAGTCGGAATCGAGTTGGATATTATTTTTTTTACTCGTCGATACAATTCTATATTGTCGATAATTAATGTTTATCATATATTACAATATATTATTATTAATATTATATTATAATATGATTTAATTTAATCGTAATGTTTTGTCGTGGTGCGAGACGTGAAAATATTGCGATTTTCTCCAAATCGCGTGCGTAAAAAACCGTCGTGGTTAGAAAACAAGCAATAAATTTCTGTACAGTACCCGCCTGTATAAATAATAATGTCGTTTTCGCGCGACTACGATACGCGTGGCTATACGTTGTACAGTGTGGTGTGTAACGGCCGAGTCAGCGTTTGATGGAAAATTGCGTTTTCACCGACACATCAAACGCGCGTAGATGGGCGGAGTATATAATACAGGCGAGTAATGGAAAATTTTGAAAAACCCATATGGATTTTTTTATTTTGAAAATAGCAAAAGAATATTCTTTCATTTACGTCACTATATGTATATAGAACGGCTATAAGACAGTACGTGTCCGTCTAAACGGTTAAACTGTGCGTTCATATTGTTAAAATAATAATTTTTCGTTTTTGACGTTTGGCCACCCCACAAAACTCGCACAGACGCACGCACACATACACACACACACACACACGCGCAAACACACACATTTAAGTATAATTTTATAAAATGTAAGTATGCAAGTTTATTTATATTATTATTATTATCGTTCGACAGTCGTTGTAGGCCTAAGAGTGACGCGAACGGATGACCACGAAGAAGACGGTGGCTAGGACGGGTAGAGGCGACAGACACAGCGGCGCCGGGATGGCCGCCGCTGACTTGGTCGATTCCCAGAGCACGCGATCCGAATTTTGGGCAGCGTCCGGCGCCCTGTCCACGAGCGGCTGTTCCTTGCCCGGACACGTGTCCTCGTTCAACGTGCTCACGGCGACCAGCTGCGTATCGTCGTCGAACGGCTTTGGCAACCCCCCTTCGGCAGCCGCGCCCATCTCTCCACCACCGATCGTCTTGTCTGCGGCCGTAATATCGGCGTCAACCTTATTCGCTCCGTAGCCGCCGCCGCCGCCGTAACCGTTCTTTGGGCCCGTCACTTTCATGTCGTCCAAGTCACCGTCACCGTCGGCCGTGTCGTTCATCTGACACTGCGCGGTCGACAGCTCGCGTTGCACTTGTTCGTTACTCGTCTCCACGGCCAGTTGGTTCATCCACAGCAAGCTGCAGTCACATTCGAACTTGTTACCTGCCAAACACAAGAGACAAAACGTGTTAAATATATAACTATAAATACGGAAAGTCCTTCAAACGTCAAAAATACTACTAACTATAATAGGCTACTAATCAACAATACGATAATAATATTATTTTCATTGTAACACGGCGTATTAGTTAGTCAATTTAACTACATCACTTATTCTGTCTCTTTTTTCCGTTCACTATAATAGTAATACACATTTCATTTTTTATTTATTTTTTTTTATTCAACTACTATATATTATTTATTAATAATTATTTAAAAACAACATTGAAAATTTAAGAAATATTTATAAATCTAACTGTAGTTTAGATGTGTAAGAATGCTAATTATTGAATTGACTTTATATACTTGCACTAGGGATGCAGAAACTGGAAACGATCCTAATAGAACCATTATCAAAGTTTCCGAAACTCTTTGAAAATTCGTGAAACCGAAACCGATAAATGTTAAAAGTTTTATTTATTTATAGAATATACATTTTTGTACTATATATATTTTTCGATGCTGTTGACAAATGTTAGTTTATATTTTACATTTCTCGAACTGTATAAATTAATTTTGAAATATTTATAAAAAATATATACGAGTATATAATTATATAAATATATTATATTTAAGTAGAGTGAGTAATGAATTGGTTTAACAATTTTTAATAGTGCTTTTTGAGGTAAGTGCTTTTAAGATATTTTTTTATGTATACCCATGGAAATTATTGAAATTTCAATGAAAATTCAACGATGAATTGTATTTATAAAATAAGTGGTACCTATACATTAGGTGTAGTGCATGTCTTGAACAAATTTTATTTCGGATTAACTAAGCTCCGCTTAAAATCGTTTTAAAACTTAAAAATATGATGTCTAGTGACTATCCGTTAGTTAAATAAATAATAATAATAATAATAATAATAATAATAAACAATTACACTGTTAAGACCGAGTATGCATGTAACAATTACATTTCCTCCGCTCATAGTCGTTCCTATGTCATGCAGATTTACGTTAGGTTAGGTCGTGTTATCGTCGCACGTATATTGCATATATGTTTTTACCTACATATTATATTATACGGTATTATTATTATGGCTATAATGATGGGGGTGGTGTCTAACGTGAATGTATATTTTATGCTGATACCCATAATTCGGTAAATCTAAATTTTAACGACACAATAAAATACTTCGATAACGTTAAGGAAACGGTACATGTATGTAGAGCGTAGACACTAGGTAAACGTATGCACACCGCGAATAGTATAATATTATATTGTTTTAATGCGAGCCCGTATTATAGTTTGTCAAATAATAATGAATCAAAATATTTTGAATATATTAGGTTCGAATGAAGATTTTGGAAATGCACGCGTCTTGGAAACTATCAAAATTCAAAAGGGGAGGCGTTTTCAAGATTTTATCATTGCTTATAATACGGTGACATAAAAACGCTATAAAAAAAAATGAAAAAAAATTGTATTATTTATGTAATAAGCCATACACAATGTGAGTGTGTTAACTTTTCCAAACCTTACTTGTATTAAAAAAAAATATTTTTTTGGAGAACTGCACTGTACTGCAGTGATTAAAATGAATACCTAATAATGTGATGATTTATAATAAGTTATTATATTGTGTGAAATATTATATTTTATTTTGTGTATTATATTATGATTGATATTTCAGATGTATTATTTTGTAATGATTAGATGACCATAATACCATGGTTTGTCGATAGTATTTAAAAAATGACAGTGACACAAAGTATAGTTTTTTCTTTTATTTTAAGAACATCATAGGTATTATACTGAAAACAATTTTATTATAAATACAATAATAATTGGATGAAAAATAACAATCAATCTCTTTCTAAAATAAAAAATTAGTTAGGTTAAATAAAATGTTTAATGAAGAATTTAAAAAACTATTAAAAACGGAAATTACCGTACTTTAATTTTTCTCTACCTATTTCAATTTTTTTTTTTTTTTAATTGGATTATTATTCAATTGTAAATATATTATTAAAAAGCGGAGAAGATAATATTTAAAAAATATTAATGGGAAACTCCCAAAAAAATGAAATAGGAAATAACGGCAGTAATCAAAAAATATAATCCTTAACATTATACCTGTCCTAAAGTATAGGATTTATAACTTTGCTTTTTAAAAGTATGAAAATAATCGAGAAAATTATTAAATATATTTCAAATATTTGCATCAGTTATAACTTATAATTATAAAAATTATTATTGGTACTTTATGCAAGGACTATTCAAGAAAAAAAAAAGAAAATTCCAATTTCCCACTCATAGTAGAATAATAAATTGTAGAATGGTTGCATGACCGGAAACACCTAGTATCACATATTATTATTATATTGTTCTAATATATACGCCTCTGAATGCCAAACAATATAATAATAATAATTTATAAATTAGGAATATTTTATCTCCTGTTGTATAGCCGTTTTTTTCTATTTATAATTGACATCTCAACAACGGAATATATAATACAAACAAAATGATAAACGATGTCATCACGAAATAATAATTTATAGCATAATATTTTTAACACTAAAAACTGACGTTAATTAAAACTGATAACATTTTTTTGATACTGAAAATATAGTAGTGTTAATTATTACATTTAACATACATACCTAAAAATCGAGGGCATTGCCTCCGATAACTAAACTCTAATATATTTCTAAAATAAATTGTTCGTTCACTCGTTATTTAATATTTAAATATCGATATTTTTCCAAACCCAACAATTATATGAGATAGTGATTTTATCGGCAGTCTAAGAGCTTGGTGATCAACATAAAATTTCTAACTGCGTGTATTGGTTTTTTAAAATAATCGAGTATTATATATTTATAAACATTTTAAAATTAATTTATTTTCATGGATATTCACTGTCCACTGTTAAAAGAATTTCTACACGTCATTATATGTACTAATTAATAAATATTTCACATTGTAATAATTTATTGCAGTTTCACGAAAATAATTGCGATGCACCGAGATGGAGTAAAATATAAATAATCCAATTAACACCGTTTTGGTTATGGTATGCATTTGGCCGAACATTGCCAAGTGACAATTTTCATCAATTTACAACTAATTTTCAATTGTCGTGATCGGTGCATAAATAGGTACATAACATTATACTAGAATAATACATATAGTCTGAAAAATATGCTAATAAAAACAAAATACGAAATATGAAAGCCGACCTAACCCGATTAATACGGATAATAATATGTTCTTATAGGGTCACGTTGTAATGGGCGTGGTAGTGGGTATCAAAATAGGTATTATAGAAATACTAATAGTGCAGTCAAAAATGCGTAGTTAGAACAAAACAATCGTGAATTTTTTTTTCAAATACGCTTATAATAGTATCACGCGCTGTTTAATATTACATCTTGCATTTTTGTTAAAGGCATTTAAGTACAGACGTATTCATTTTGAAAAACATTTTGAATTCGCAGTAAAAAAAAAAAAAGTATTTATATATACAATTAATGCAAATACTTCAAAAAGGTATCTATAGATAATATTTAAAATTTCGTAAAAAAAAAAAATGTTTGTTTTTCTTTAATTGAATACAGAATTTTACACAAATCATTTAAATTTTATGGTATGCTATTCATTGCTCATCTGTTTTCTTTGTCAGGTTTATCAACGGTATCGGCGGGATATAATTCACATAAAAATAAATAAATCATTATGCATATATATATTTTGAACGCTTATTTTTTTATTGTACGTGATAACATTTTAAATTAAAAAACCTATACATATATATATATAAATTAAAAAGAAAAAAATATTTGAAAATTAGTATTTGATTTTAAATACAAATACTACGAGAGAGTATTTGAAATACGTATTCGAATACTTAAAAAATATTTGAATAATTTTATTCAAGTACTACCTTACAAGATTGAATCGTCATTACGGAACAACTATATTATAATAATATGCACTTATTTGTCGATCTTAAAAATCATTTTTTATATACCGACTCGCCCACACAACGCAGTACCAAACAATATAAAGTTCACAGAGGTTTTCGAATAAAAAAAAATGAGTATATAAGAATAAAATACAAATTTTACAAGCGATGACGGACGTTGGCTCCGTATAATGTTATTATTATTATTATTATTATTAAAATACACGCGGCTCTACCGTATAAAAATCATTAAAAAACTTTCCAGAACTTAACCGCAGACGTTTGTGTATTGTGATGGAATACATATATACCTATATTATATACTCAGTGATTCCAGACCATTGTCAAATACCAATTTCATTTGGTGCGTCGTCAATCCGATTAAACTTATGCGAGTTCACCGCCGCTCGCGGTTTCTTTGTGTACATCACACATAGTTTTCATCAGTAATTAATTTAGAGTTGTTGACAAAGCACCCACAGGCTGTTCGTGATTTGATATCATACGCGAGACGTCTTTCTCATGACGATCTCCCTCGGCTGTGAATATTTTTGTTTTGTACACATAATTTTAAATTATAATATGTGAACGAATCCTTTGTGCCCCGCGAATTACTGCTATTATATAGCTATACGCGTACGTATAAAACTGCATTGTTCACGTTTACGCGTAGGTACTACATGTCCGTTTGACGGCAAAACGGCGGATCGAAATCATTTTCATTTTTATGGCATTCTTGACGGTATGTGCACTACAGAAAAACGTTGAAAAGCCAGTAAAACGATGACATTTTATTTTTTTTATACATAATATCATATCGTACAAGCCTATAAATATTGTTACAAACGGATTGCAACGATCCGTTGCGGGCTTCGTAATATTCTCGCAGTGCAATCGATCACTTGTTTCATCGAAATAACATTATGATAATCGTGCGAAACAATTAATTCTATCGCCGATAATATCAAAATATTGTGACGCGAGTAACAAAATTATTGTATTGCGGTGGAATTGTGTAATAATACATCTATGCCGGCCGTTAAAAGTCAACAGACTACACTACTACAGTGAGGTATTTCGATCCATCATCGTTGTTATTGAAAAACTATCGGCAAATTCTACGTGCAAATCGTATATTATAATATTATAGACACAAATCTCTCAGTCGCATCATATTATATAATATGTGGATGTAGCGCCAATAGATGATCGGTGCGCCCTCACGTCGATATAGACCGCCATAGATACGTAAGTTTATGTATTTACCCAAAAATACTGCGCGAAATTGGTAAAATTTAATATTCTGCAGAATGATTTTACGTGCATACTTGAGTTGCCTATAACATACAATATCTGACCCAAGACCAGACGACGAACGTATATTATTATTATTATGCCACACATACGCTATAGAGTAGGTAGGTAATACTGTATATTTTTGAGGGGCGGTTATAAACTTAAAAACAAGTGAAGTACTCAAAGTCTGCTCGAAATATGTACAAAGTATCATTTATTTTTTTTTTTTAATTAAAAAACGGATTTCATCACAAATATATTGATTGTTTTCCACAAAACCAATTTGATTTCTACATTTCAATGATAGAAATATCAATTATTAAATTATAATTCCGGGATAATATTATATTAGAATTGGGTATTTAGGTGCAGCGGTGTATTCGAGCTCGAAGATTAGGTGCGGGAAATATGCCGAGCTCTCGAAGTACTTGCTGTGTTCATCTTGATTAGCTGGTCGAAATTCGGAATGAGAATTATACGCGTGTCGCGTGGTAGTTAACCTCCTAATGAGATTATGCAACGAAACAAACTCCGTAGCTTAAGGTCTACTTGCCCACACACACAAACATACACCAGATAATTATTATCATTATGGCTTTCTGGACGTACATACCAGATGGCTTATAAAGAATAATTTCACATTTTCCAATGCAATAGCAGATTTTTTCAGATTTCCAAGTGTATAAAACAATTGTTAATTACCCAACCTGACTCATGACAGCTCGTACAAAGTTCTACAAATTAAATACAAAGTTAAACAATATCATTGATCAAATAAAATTTACTTTTAGTATAATTAGGAAATTCACGTTTAGCACTAAATTTAATAATATGTAAAGCTGTCCCTTTATATTCCTCTCATTCTATTAGGAAACTAACTCACCGTGTTTTCGTGTAGTGCATTATATACATCAATCATTCGTAGATTTCGTACATATAATTTCAAAGTTTTAGCACAACTTGAGTTGACTTGGGTCTGATGGGCAAGGGATGGACTTGAAAATCTTGTAAATAACATACACAATATTAACGATGTGCCCGCAACTTTATATATCTACATCGATATTTCACGTTTTACTAACGGTTTAAAATTGGAACACTTAATTCGAATTTGAAAGTTATGGAAATCACACGGAAAGATTATCAAATCAAGTGAAAGATTAAACGGAATTATTATTTCGCGTGACGATCGTCCTTGGAAATATTTTATTTTTCGATTTTATTTCACTCGACGTGTTCAATTCATGAAAAATGTATGTGACTTTTATTCCAAATTTCGTCACAATATTATTGACGAAACGTACTTTATCGATGAGTAAGTACTGATAATTGTATTTAGCTCAACTGTCCCCCAGCTCCACGTTTTGATATTTTATCGAAATGGTTCAAAATGTCATAAAACGAACGCGAGCAACGGTTTCCTGCAGTCGTCTGCAATTTTGTGCACGACATTTATATACAATTTTGACGCATTCTATTACAATATGCGACCTAAAAATGGATAAAATTCTACGCGCTCGCACAATATTAATGTACATGTATAATGATGTTATGCGTGCAGGGGGGGTTGTAATGTCAGATGTGACATTAACGGTGAGGATCACGAGCAAATATAGTGTTCTCTCGCGGAATACCCGGCAATTTAGTCACACGAAATTCGAACGACCCGCACAAGCTCCACCGACACTACCACCACCACTAAATCCGCCGTACGTCTGTGCGTACGTGCATTGGTGTGTAGTACCTATATAGACTGGCGCGTCCAAACAGCACGCGGCCGAAAATAATAATATACGAACGGAATAATAGGTAGTCGCGCGCTCGCGCGCTCGTGTTTGACATTAACATTTCAATATGTGTCGTTAAACGTGACGCGAACGTTATTGGCTACTTTTGTCACGTAGGTCGTATAATAATAAAAGGAATTTCACCAAAAAAAAAACCACACACACGGGTGGCGTCGAGTTATAAAGTCTCGCGGCGGTCGCATCCATTCCGCACGGTTGACGTACGTATAGTGATAATACGCGGCCTGTATATAATATACATATATATACACACATGCCGTACACACGCAGACGTGCCGCCGTGTGTTATTACACTTTACGCGCAGTGTACTTTGGCGAGTTTTCTAATTTCCGGCCGACGTTCACGTCGTATACAACAGCGCGCGACTCGGGGCACGGTCGCGGTCGGTCCGACTGCAGTGTTCGTAAAGATACGAATACGAATTTAATGATCCGGCGAGACGCTTCTAATAATAATCGGGTATGCATATATAGGTATAGCGAAATATTACGTAAGGCTAGTACAAACATTTTCCCAAATAAACACATTAACGAAATAACGAATTAGTGTAGTAGGTACCTATATAAACAATTTTTATAATTTTTACATCTATATAATATATAGGTACACATACTGTATGAAATCGAGGTATAAAGAAATTTATAATATGCATTCTTTGTTAAATAAACCGTTGATATTTGTTTACTAATGTCGAAAAACTCCTGTTTGTAGGTACTCTATCAAAAAAAAAAAAAAAATAAATAAATAAAATAAAATAAAAATAAATAAATACGATTTCGAACTTGATGGGTATAAATATTTAAACTTTAGACAACGGTGTAGTAGACCGACATTTCACACGGTACTCTTATGCCTTTTTATTTCACTCATTTAAACTTTAAAAAGATAATATTTATAAAGCCGCAACGTGTATTGTTTTAAAAATACTTAGTGCCCATTCCTACGCCTTGTTCGATATTAGACAAAGTAGGTATATTATTAAAAATTGGTTTGATTATAGTTTTATACACATATTATAGTCATTAGTATTTGAATTCATTAAAGTCCAGCGATTTCGTGTATGGTTATTTGTTCATCTCATACCGTAATTGTTGTAACTTAAAATTATAAGTAGGTGCCCACTGCACCTACCTATAATATATTATTATTATAATTTATGGACTTAAATATTTTTTGTGTGGTTAAATAATTATTTGTTATTATTATTTTTTTTTTAATAATTATTTTTAATTTATTATTTGTCCAATTTTTGTCCGAAAAAAATATGTGTAAGACATTTGAAAGGATCTCTAATATTGATATCATTGCTGTGAGTACAGTAAACGAGTTATTTGATTTCAATTGATTAAATATATTTTAAAACCAATGGTTGTATAAAAAAAAAACTAAAAATTATACCTAATAAATATAAAATAATATTGTTTTACACATTTATGTAGTGCATATTATAGAAATATAGTCGATATTGTCACTTAACGTCACGTTAACTTTTACATAATTAATTGAGAATATTTCATTACTGCAGAATATTTAATAAATTCAATACAAATAATAAGAATACTACAATTTTTTCTACCTATAAAAATAACAAATGTACAACAGTTGCTGGTAGCTCTATTATGCCTGTATGTTTTAAAAAAAAAATGTTAATTAGCGATGGATACATAATCGATTTTTTAATAATAAAAACGATGAGATCTATCCAGCGACAGTGACTTATTATAGTGTAGAGTGAGATAATGACGTAATATTGAAAAGTACAATATTCAATAGTGCTGTTGAGTGTTAACTATTCGGTGAATACAGTTTGTCTGAACACTCGGAACAAAACATTATTTTTAAAACAGTAAAACATGTAAAATGGGTACAGCGTTTAGTAGGAACCGACAGATTTATTGTTTATCAATTCGCTGTTATATACTGGTGTTTATGCATTTTTTCAACCATCAGTCACAGATCTTATCTTCTTTTTCAGTCTACGTTAGGCTCGTTTCACATGGACGCGTATCGTACGCGCGCGTTTTTAATTTACTCGTTGATTAAGTTCAGTTAAATTTCAGTTTAGTCGTGCGTCTCATATTGTATTCACCCCGATAAACATATTTTTTCCTAACTCACGGTTTTTAAATCTCGTTTTGTTTATAAGCTATTATCGTGTTGAACTATTGTGTTTTTATCTCGGCGATTATTGATTTTTGTAGATTCTTGTAGTATTTATTTTCTCGAGCTAGCTCCTAGTTTTGCATTTTCCCGCCGTGACAACAGTGCTCGTTCGTTATAATCGTACGCGAGTACACAACATATTATCTATAATCATATTTTATCTGTACGATACTGTGTGTTGTTTTATATTGATCGTGATCCGTATAAAATACGCGCGATCCTGTACACGCGATGTCCGATAGAATATATTATGAATAAGTTTTTATACGCGCGTAAACTCTGACGGGACGGCGGCGTTAACACAACATCATATTATAATGATTGTTTCGTACTCGAACTATATGACGGGACTTCAATATAGGTACCCCAAACGATAGGGCGAACAAATAACGAGGAAATCGCATCGGCAACACGTTTTCAAAGTACAGTGTTGGCGCAACTCGTTATACCTAGCGTGTCCTGTATATTATACTTGTGTGTATACAAATACGAGTTTGCAAGTACGTCCGACTTGTTCGAATCGCGATAATATATATATATATATATATATATACACGCGCACGCCCATAACACTAAATGCGTTGTGATATAAATTCGTGTGCGACGTACGGCGTACAACGGCAGCTGTCGTCGTCCCCGACGCCGTACTGTATATACATTATATTGTAATGGAGTGTACGATTGCAGCGTACCTATATTATACGTCTAAACGTGTATAGAACTATATGCGAGAAACTTTTTCCAATTCCGCGGGAAATCGCGTCCAATTATCGTTTACAAACCGATTTGAATGGGTCTGCGAATGTTATAAGGTGCTCCGAGTGAGTATTGCTAGTGTGTATAGGATTTGACGGCAAAAGTTTAACCCGCGCGAGAGCCTCATCATTACATGTATTATGCGTCAGGTAGACTGCGACTTTTGTTATTACCTACCGGACTCGATCGGAATATCTCTTTTTTCGGTATACACATACACACAGGTATACCGTTACAATGTAGTCGGCACGGGTAACCTCCTTTTTTTCGGTCAGATTATGAGCATTTGAAAATATAAATTGACCATAGCTGCATGTTACCTTTTACCTTTTTCAAACGAAATTCCTCGATAATTTCAATCTCCCCGGGATTTTATTTTTGGAAAACAGTCAATATAAAATACATTGTCCATATTATAAGTATCGACCGATAGGTACATAGTTTTTTTTTATTCACTACTAACGCGTTCAAACCGTTGAGTTAATGTTATTATTTTTAATATAAAAGTATAGATTAGTGTAGGTATCTATATATTATTACATGGTTGTAGCACTTTTTTCATTCGATCTAAATTTATAAACAACAATATTATGTACATTATAAATTCGTTTTTTTTTTTTTTTTTTTAATAATTAACGGCTTTAGCATCAATGATTATCAGCCTATTTATTCTTAAATATAAATATAACAATAAGGTATAAGATGTTAAATTTAACAAAAATATTTATAGTGATTATAGTGATTGGATCGATTTCGAAAAATATGCATATTAATTTTTTTTCTGTTATTTTTTCATTTAACTTTCGTTGTAGTGTTGATGGATTATTGAAGAATTTTCGCGCTTCAGTGTATTTGTGGCAGTTGGTCTTCGTATACAATTTAATTCTGTTCGGTTATTATAGAAATGTAACGACACCAATATACACTTTTTTCGGATAACCGCCGTCACTTCATAAATCAATTTAATATGAATTTTAACTTCCGCGTAATCCGTTTTGATATTGAGATAAAAATCGGAAAAAGAAAAGTACGCGTCAAACGTCAAACGATCACTGTACAATGATAGTTGTTGAGCGGACGCAGTATTATTATATTATATTGTATATAATTAGTATAAACACATTTAGGTAGGTACATTCAGTTCGCATATTAATTGTTGTACTATATTGTTTTTTTTTTTTTGTTTTCGTTTCAACTAATAATATATCAGTGCGAATTGACGACGATTTTATTCCATTCGATCGCGTTACGTGCAGGTATATACCTATACATTTATAAAAACGTCGACGCTTATAACAATCGCGGATTTCCAACAAGTGACCCATTTACCGCAGGTTTCTATACATATATAGTCGTATTATATATATTTATTTATTATCCGCGTTCGTGTGAGTGTGTACATCCGGGAGTTCACCCTTTTTCCATTTCACGCGAATCACGGCGAGAGGGACGAATATGTGATAATAAACAACAAGTGGCGATGGCCCTGCACGCCCTGTATGGTATATTATACTATTATTATTATTATTATATATAACATTATAGTGTATACGTATATTTATTGTACAAACTTCATTCTCGTGGTCGCGGTCAACACGAAATATATAAAGCCGAAAGAGTGATGTAATACACATTGTGTATTTTTTTTTTATTATGTATTGATAGCTGATATTATATATAGGTATATATATATTTTTTTTTTCAAGTGTAAAAAAACTAAACGTTCCTGAAAAACCTCTCGTACAAGATTGTCGAAAATTCCGAGTACGTAGAGCTTCCCGCTGCGCGAACTTTATCGACGTCTCCGCTTAACGGTCATTGGATTGGATATTATTTACAAGCGTATGTTACGGATAAACGCGCGAGATACCTTGATTTTTCGTTTTTCCAGTCGATTTTTTATCTTTTCAATAAAATAAATAACAGTTGAACGAAAATCCGCGAAACAACTGCAACTAGACAAGGTCAAAAGTGCGTTAACTGTACAGTGTACAAAGGTATAAGATTACTTCAATAATACCACTGCAGAGATTTAGGTACCTATATATAGTATGGCTGTATGTAATATTATCACTACACTTGAATATCGAAAATTTGTTACTGCTACACAAAATAAGCCCTTCACTTGACACAATTTATATATAATATATAAATATGACTTGGGTTTGTATGTTTATACAGGTACTCTGTATACATCCTCAGGTTATCCCCGGCAGGGTTTTTCAACAAATCGGTTTTCGTAAAATTAGATACAGGTATTATAGGTTTATTTATTTTGACAATTTTTATAGCGTTTCGCTAAATCCCAACTTTGTGTTTATACGTACAATGTACATATTATTATTATTATTATTATTATAATACTATCAAGCGGAGTGAAGAATTTGGTTTTCGAAAACAATATTTTTATTCACATAAAAATGCTTCAATACAATAGTGTAATATTATAATATACACTTTTAAATTATCAAAACGTCCATTTGATAATCCTTGTCATCGATGGTTTTAATCATAGTGTTTTAATAATAATATTCTGAAAATTGCCATGATACCATTTCATACAAAAATATTGAATATTTTAAACTAATATAATTAAATGTTTGTAAAAAACGGTCAACGTAGTCTTGCAAATTATAATTTACTCCATAAAGTTATAATTTAATAATTGGTTCAGCGCATCAAATGAAAATAATAATGACGATGGTTAGACATTAAAAAAAAAAAAGTAATAATTAATTATTTTTTTATATTTTGTTATAATATTAAATGCTATATGCGTGCAAAGTAATCGTCACTCGAATACGACAACGACACGCACGTGGCTCATGTTCGATACTATATTATGTTGAAATCAGTCACAACAGTATAGTCCGACGCAATACGTTTAAAAAAGAGTGCGTCTGAATAATACATAATTAATATTAAGGTTAATATAGGTACCTATACAAGTGGCGTAACTATAAATTATTAACTCCAATAAAAATTTAGCTTAGAACCTTATGTATAATTAACCTATTTCGTGCAATTGAAATTTACCAATTTTTAAATAATTGCCAAGCATAAATAATAAAAGGTAGAATAAAAGAGAAAAACCCCTTCAATTTGTATGGACACAGACAGTTGTTAAACAAATTTATTTTTTCTCTCGTGAATAGCTGCAATGATAACTTGTTAATTAATAAAAAATAATTTTTATATTTAAAAATATATTTTTTTATGAAAACGTTGAACAAATAATTTAAAAATTAATTTAAAATATGTACAATTAAAACAATTATGCAAACTTGACCTCTTTATGATATACAGTAAGAGTTGATGATATTTATTACCTATATCCATCATTTAGTATTATTTAATAACAAATTAAAAAATGCTCGTTTATACACATGTTTTAGTAAACGATTTGTTTTAAATCACAATCAATAATAAATTAAAAGCACAGATTAGTAATAATTGTATTGACAGTATATAAATTATAAATCGTTGAATTCATAAAATCGGTTTTTTCCTGCTAATTTAAAATCCAACTTGTTTACAATATTAAGCTAAATTAATAAGATTTTTTGTAAAAGTTACTTTTGCGCTTTGTGTGTTTGTGTGGTGCAGAATGAAGATATTTATCGGTTGTTTTCATTTCGTACAACATAAGTCATTTTCATACGGCTTTCAGACAAATATAATAGCA
>VUJU01000527.1:44573-99818 GCA_009835225.1 Aphis craccivora
ATATTCTTAAAATAAACATAATATGTATCATTTAAAAAATGTTATATTTAGTTGTGTGTTTAGATAGTACAGTTCAAAACTTACGAGGGCTTCGTTACGATGTACACACATGCTATAACCCGTAAGTCATTACACTGACCTCCTATGTATTTTGTACATAAATGTACATAATGCAATAACACACATAACGTGAAATTGGAACTAAAATTGAATGTTCAAGGAGAACTGTCGAAATGATAAATTAATCCGTAAAGACAGGTATTACTCATATAATATGTATATAACCCCTTTATTGTTTACACTTCACCGTCCGTTCGATTATGTGCACGTCGCGCGATAAACCACGTGCGCTGCACAGTGTAATTACGAGTTTTAACCGATCGATTTCCCTAGGCTGCTGATGCACGATTTCCATAAGTGCATATATTTTTTATTTTTTTATCTCTATACGCGACACACGTCATGGGCGCTGAGTGCGATGGCGGTGTATTTGACGAGGATAATGTCAAAATAAATCATTCGATCGAATTAGATGAGAAAAAAATTGGGCACGACGTGTCAAACCAGCCCTCATCGGTACACAAAGGGCGACGGCGCGCGTCGCAACCGGTGCATAATACGTAATGTATTATACACACTAAATACCGTACACGCATCGTACACCGATTGCGGGCGTGCAGGGTCGGATCAATGAGAAGTTTATGTGTTTGTGAAAAGGATCGAAAAGAAAACGGGGCGGAGGTCGTTTTCGGTGTCGCACCTCATCTATGTAATAACACTAAGAAGAAAACATCAAACGGTCGTTGTGGGTGGGAATTGCAGGGTTGTCGGTCTCCCCTAATATATATAATAGTGTATAGAAATACCAAGCGGTGGACCATCGGCTGCAGGAGACGAAAAACAAACACGACGGAGCGGTGACTGAGTCATTGCGATCGCTAAACGAAAACAAATGTATGTATAGGACGGTGAGATCGCGTTCGCTTGCAGGTCCCTGGGGATGATGAGCGAGGAGGGTTGACGACGACGAAATGGGGTCGAGTTTAGGTTTTTTTCTCGTTTATTTAATTTGGGTTTTTTTTCTCGGTATACCAGGGAAAAATATCCGGGATCAAAGACGCACGTATATAAAGAGTATATTATATATCGAAATACGCTACAGCAAGAGACACGATGCTGGATAAGTAGCATATATACCCTGTGCGACGTTAATATGCTCGGTTAATTTAAACCCATTATCGCGATAGATTTTCTTTTTTACTCGATGTCGAATCAGTCTCGACACGAGGTGATGGTCTTCTGCAACAGTCGTCCATCGTTATCCCTCTCTATTAACTGCAGCGTGTTTCAAAGACTCGAGTTTTATATTATGCGGAGATGGCGAATTGCACAAGGGGGGAGGGGGGTGGATGCCGGATAGAGTGCGGGATAGGAGGGCGAATGCTAGTAGCGCTGGTGCGTACGAGTGTGTGTGGGTGTGATTAGTAAGGGACGAGGGACGATAATATTATTATATATATATGATTGAATATCGTGGATAGTTCTAAGCGAGACAAAAGACAGATTTTGTGCGATTCGCCAGCCTATCATAATGATTGTAATATATATATCTCACCGGGGTGGCAGAGATCCGGATGCTGTGTCACTTTTGCAGTGAGTGCGTATAATGATGATGGTATAATGATAATCCGTCTGCTGCCGATGCCGTTTGATAGACTGTGCTCGGAGTTCTATGCAAATATCGTACACACACACACACACCAGCTGCGTTCACCTACCGCGAGGACAATCACGGTTCTCTGCGCCGCGGGAGCGGTAAGGCCGCGGAGTTTCGAGGACGGCTGTCAAATTTAAATTACGCTGCAAGTCCCTTTGTAATATAATTATATTGTATTATACTCATATACCTACATATATATATAGCTCCACACATACATTTATAAATTATAACCGTGGTATCATGGTACCTGCTAGGGATGAACGCAAAGAGATTCGAGATTAATTGATCTCTTCGTCTCTTCTAATGCTCTTTGGCCTCTTGCTGCAGCCACCACGTGTTCTCGCATACAAAGTTTTGTTATATATGTGTATCTTAATAATAATTATTATTTTCATTTCCCTTGGGCTGTCGATGGAAAACGACGACGAACACGATGCTGACGGCTTAATAATTTCCATGCGCTCGCTGCAAGGTCGTGGTTTTTTTCATTTTTGGAAATAAAAACTACTCGTGTAACGCACTATAGGAACATCGAATAATAATAAAAAGTATGCAAAACAGTGGTTTAGCTGGGTATGTATAAAACGTGCTGCTCTGAGTCTATGTATGCAACGCTGTTTCTTCTAAAATTATTTTTTGTCACGTAAAATGTTTAGAAACAAAAAAATTTCTCGTGGCCTTTCTGGAACGGGTTATTATTTGTTTTATTATTGTGTAATATTACATTAGGTATTTATGTATATGCTTTACAGCGGATGTATTTATAGTTATAAATACTCCCCCTTCTCCCCTGGCAATCAAAATCGACGCGTGTGCTTACACATAAATGTTTAATCCTTATATAAATAATAAGGGAAAAAATATAAAAATTTAAATAAATTATTGAGTATTATGTGGATAATCTTGTAAGCGGAACACGTAAACGTGTAGAATAAACACAATCTGATTTTCACTAGAAAAAATTAAGAAAATAAAAATAAAAAAAAAAGATCGCGAGAAACGATACGGATGACGTTTTTCCGATTTTTCATGTTGAACATAAACATGCGCCCTCTTATTATTTAAAGAGAAAAAAAAAGTTAATTATATCACTATGTATAAAATAAAGGCCAATGCTCATTATTTATAGCGCTGACTTTAATGTTTGTGAAACGGTTCTAACCAAAATACATAAAAAAATATATACACTCACTGGTTGCTTTTAAAATGAAAAATAACATTTTTAGGTATATGTATACGCGAAAAAAACATTACAACTAAATGAAACTTTATTACAAGGTACATAATATTATTTCACATAATGCATAATATATTTTAAATAAATATAATGCCGAAGTACCTGTTGTGATATGTATGTATCACGTCAAAAAATTATTTATACATGTTTGTGGATTATATATATTAACTAAAATAAAAAAAGCCTGTTGTAAGCATCAACAAAAACTTCTACTTATAAATATCAATGCCGATTTAGGCTTCGGGTACGGTTTTGAACTTATGATTTTCAAAATTTTCCGATTATTATAGGCACGCACTGCTAGTTTTTGGCTTGGTTCCATTCTCCACTTGAAATGTAAATCAAAGTTAAGTAACATATTTATTATTATATTATTTTCGAAATCATCATATTATTTCAATAAACGTCTTAATAATACTATATAAAGATATTAATTTTAAAGCATCCGATTATTACTTGTATTTTTCAATTATACGCGATGACACAAACAATAGTATTGTAATATCGATCGTCAGTTGTCAATTATAAATTGGTTCCTACCCCTATCGGGTAAGTACTTGAATATATTATCAATGATAATAATATACGTAGGTACATTAATGGAAACATGGGCACAATTATCGAAATGCTAATTATTGTTTCGTCCATGGTTATTGATTATTTTAATGTCTAATTATTAAATTTGCATAATAATGTGTACACCGTACAAGCGTCGTATTGTATTTAGCAACGATCGATTTGATCGCTTTATAATAAGTTTATCGTTTTTGGCGGTTAAACGGACACGTTTCTATCGTCCGTAAGTCGTATCCTGCTGTATACACTGCGAGGTCGAACACGCCGCCCAGGCGTACAAGCTGGCATAGGAGTTGTTCAGATAAGACGCAGTTGGATCGTTATTTAAATATCGCATGCAGGATATTATGCGATTGCGGTCGTATATACCGTTGCCGGTTTCGTCGCTTGGTAATTATTATTAATCATTACGTTTATAATAATAATAATAATAATGACATAATCAAGACCGCACGAGTAAAAAAAAAAAACTGTTTTCGTTGTTTGTAAGGGTTGGGACGTCGTTTCGGTTTTGTGTGTGTATTATTTTATTTACAACCACGGTCGATTCGAGAGACGATATTGTGATAATAATAATAATAATATATTGTACAGGTGCGATGGCCGACTGTGATTTTCCACATTCCCGTGAAAGTTAAACGAGAAAACCGGAACACACGGTAGCCACCGTGCACAATTATTATAATGCACAGTACAAATAATGATATATTTTGAGCCGACCCATACGGGCCCCTGCAATGTAACAAATTGCAATGCACTAATCAAATACTCCTTTTTATTACGATAAATTAAAATAGGTACCTACAGCAAAGGTTAGGTACCTATATAATATTTATTAAGGTAATTTTATATGATCTTATAATTTTATTCTATTAAAAAATACTTTATCATTCCACTGTTAAAACAATGTAAAATAGAGCAATATATATATATATATATATATATGGTTATATTCCACAAATGTAAACTTTCATTAACTGTACCAATGTTAATATCACTTTAATTTATGCTTTTGGAGTTTAAGATGCACCGCTATATATGCAAGCTAGATAACTCATTTAAATTGTACATTCAAATACGCACGACAATAAAATTAATTTATGTAAACTCAAACAGCGATTATTCTGTTTTCGGTGTAAAAGTTTATTTATATACCTATATAATATACGGCGGCGTGAAAGAGCTAGAGCGGTTCGTCGACACCGTTGAGGATTTAAGTTTATACGCACTTCTTATAAACTATATTATATTGTTATTTCGATAAGTGATATTACGAGTGCCTATTTCAATATAATATAGTTAAAATTGAACATCGATTCGTAATGGCTATAAGAACGAAACGTTATCGTAATCATAATCATTTCAGCAGAACACAATATTTTGATTTTGAAAAACAATAATAGTGTTTTATTTTAGTTTGGTACAGCACTAATTATGTACACTATGATGGCATTGAAATCGTTCATTGTTTTTCTGCGTTTTAGAATATATATTATTTGCAAATAGTTATTTTTACTCTGAACTATACACGAAACGATTAATTTTTTTATTCAATATCATCACAAAAACCGATCGAGACCGTTTAAATTCAACGTGTTGGACGTGTATCGATCCGCATAAGTGCACGTGCGTGTTATTATATAAATTACACATTCGACATTCGGACGAACAGTATAGCACATACATTATATATTATACAAGTGCTGTCCACCGCGATGTGTGTTTGGCATTACGTCGATATTCGTTGAATTTTTAGTGGCGATATAGGTTTGCGGGTCGTGTCTGACTATTGTATACGTATAAAAAAACGGTGAAAAGCATTTTTGAAAATAGAAAACTAAAGCAGTCGGTTGTCAGTGCAGGTACCCTATTTTGTCGATCCTGTTGTAAATACTAAATACCGAATTCTAATAAGTGAGTTCATGAGTCACAGAGCATTCCGTTTGACTCTTAATTATTTCACAAAGACCGCAGTGCATATGACGCTGACTTGTTTTTCGACCTTTTTTTTTTTTTTTCATTATTATTTAGTTAAATTATAGAAAATGAAAATGCTTAATCGGATTAATCCCAATGTCACGACCACACGGGACACACACACACTCACCCTCCCAATAAAAACGCTCTCGGGAATTCACCCCTGCACTCAGTAGTCGAGATCAGCGTTACCAGCAAGGGTATATTTTTCCCGCAGACAAAACCTTATAGTTTACTTACTGCATTGTTCCCGTGATTATAATAATAATAATAATAAGATAACGTTTTTTTTCATCGGTTCGTATAATATGTTTCAGACGTATATTTTTATCGTATTACAATGGCCGAGCGTATAATATATTTATAATTCGACGTTAAAATAAGACCTCAACGGCCGCGGGACCTTATGCGTATACATACGTATGTATATTAAATGCATCGAGGGTGCTTTAAACTCTTTTTTGATTAAGATCTGATGAGAATATAATATAATTTTCTGTTGAAGGTCAACTCGGGTATAAACATTATTTTTTATTTTCATTTTTTTTTTCCCATTGCACACAAACCGATTAATCCGAAATACGCATATGTGTTTATGTATCCATCAAATATAAAGTGACGACGTAAAACACGTTAGGATTTATAAATACACTCGTCAAATCAATTTTTTATCGTACGAATATTTATAAGGTAATACGTACGGTTTGGTTTTCACCGATACAACACTCTAGTCAAGGCGTTTTTCAACCGAGTTTTGGGACAGTCGCTCGTTATTCATCTCACGTGATGGAATGACACAAAGACCGAAAATAGGTTTTTAAAAAAAATATATGCCTCTGTGTGGCTATGGGACCAAGACATGGTGATGATGATGACGATGACTAAAACCGAGTGTACGTGCAAAACATTGTTCAAAATCGACCGTTCGGCCGCCTCCGTTAAACACAGTGCCTAATTATTAATGCCGTTCGGTTTTAAGGTGTTCTCCTTCAACCCCTATACTCACACCCACGCGACCAACCGCACTAAAGGAGAACGCTGGAGATGGAACCCGGGAAACGTGACGCACGCGGCGGCGGCTGAAATCGATTACGACGTGCGTACATATAAATATACCCCCAGAGTCACGCGTATAATATTTAGTGCGGGGTCGTCGTCGAACGCGGTCTTATTTGTGGTGCTCTTAAGCGACGACGGAAACAGTCATAAAAAATTCACGAGCAGCCGTCCTGCAGATACCTATAACGTATATTATACGTTTTGTTTGCCTACACACGAGCGCTCGTTCGCGTTTGTATAATTGTAGAGCCCTTTGGCCTTTTGTCGGTCACGCACACATCACGCTACATATATATGTCTATATATATACGCTCGGGAAGATACATTCATGGCCATAGACATAATAGTAATACCCACCACCGCACACACGATACACATTCTATTATATTATACAGTGCGGTATAACCGTACTATAGACGTCGATGATTTGACCGGATACGGAAAAAAAAAAAGGTTTTAGCCGAAAAGTTTAGTCTAAACTCATTTATAGTATAACACATAACATTGTAGCTATTATACTGCACACGCCGACACGGTGACTTTCCATTATTTTATTTATATTTGTTTCCTTTTTCGTACATATATATTATATATATTTGCTTCTACAGTCAATTATTATTGATAAATTTGCGGAATAAAATAACAAAAAAGAAAAAAAAACAGTACAAAATATTCATTGATGAAAAATATACTGGCATTATGATTTATAATACATTATCGCCTATAAAATTGAACCGATGGATTTAGCGCTGTTTGTTTACGCGGTGATCGCCCCGAGTGATAGGGTATATTATATTATTGTGATGTGTTGTCGTACTGCGGTGGGGTGCATTCAATTACGAAAATGAAAAAATAAGTATTATATCTACCTGCAATATGTAATAATATTTACTTATGTTATTATTTGTACACGCATAATATTACTTCACGGTTTCACAAACAGAGGATCGTCGAGCTGTGACATACAAGTACGATCATCTGATGAATAATTTACTCGTTCGACGTTACACGGGAAATCATCACCCCCAGCGAGTTCTCATCTGCTGACGTCCGTATATAATTTATATACTATACGTGTGTGTATTATATTATAATTCTCCGCGGAACGGTTTAAATAAAGCGTTTGCATTTTTTCGGTATGTATGTATTTTTTTTTTTCACGTAAGATTACTTTGCCGAACAGAAACAAAAAATTACGACTCGCTGTATACATACATATATAATATGATGTGCGAACACGCAGAAACGCTGAATCCATTTAAATACTAACTACATACACGCGTATATATATCTATACGCGCGTTAACCTCTCGACGAGCAGCCACGACCTACTCAAACTGAAAAAAAAACTCGGTGAAATACGCGTTAGTCACGTAGACGCATGTATACGTTTTAAAACGAGTATATATCGTGAATCGCGAATATGGGCGCTGGTGTTTCTAGAAAACAATAAGCATTTTGCTATTTGGTTTACGTTCCGAGCGGAATTAACGAACCTGAAGTAGTTACCACCCCGGTAACGAGGTATCGATAAGTGGTTGCAGGTATATGTGTTTAGTGCATGCATATTATTAATGTGCAGAAAGACTTAAACAGACAAACTATAACGTCTCGTCTATCGACAAACGTTAAGTAATGGGAATTTCTTTGAAAATTTTACCAAAAAAGGTGGAAAATTTGAGTATCAACCGAAAATTCACCATGACCATATGTTATTATATCAGATGAAACACCCGAAGAGCAAGACGTACACCGGGAAATCAATTGGATCAATGTCTGTTATTCGTGAAACATTTGAGTAAACTGTACGAGTTGAATACTATCTGATCCTAACAGAATCGATCAACAACTACTTTTTGTATGATTATATTATATAAGATAACGTATAAGGGTTAACGGTCGTGTTGAAAAATGGAATAAATATATGTGTAGTTTAAAATTAACTGCATTAAAAATGGGATAAATTTACGGGCAACCAAATTTATAATATGGATACAATTTTTATGGGTTACGAAGTGCACGGTGGCAACTAGAAATAATTCATATATGTATAAAATTTCGTTAAAATTCATAATAACAGGGTTTACAAATTGAATTTTTTTAAATTATATATGTTATGAGTACTTCGAACTATTAAAAATTTTATTGAAAAAAAAAAAAACAATTTTGTTAACTCAAATTTAATCAAAACGTCAAAGTGAACGAAACTGTATTAAAAGAAAAAAAACAGTTCGTTGTCTCATGCACGCTTAAGCCATTGATTGGTACTATGTATGTGTTTAGTCTTGAATGGCGTTGGAAAAAATGAGTAGACAGATTCCTCAGCCGAAACATTTATCTTTTATAAACGAAAGTTAATCGAAATGATGTGTTTCGTATAACATGCGCTTATAGTGTGTGCACTTACGACGAGGAATGCGTTAGACTTGTAAATTACACATTTTCATGGTTGTATACGATTAAAAAAAAGCGGATCAATAGACAATCTGAAATTAAAAAAACAGAATAGTGCACAAAAATCTACAAACAATATTGAAACGATCGTTTTTCATTAACACTACGGCATATCGTGTTTACTACGATTTAGAACGGTGGTCGCGAACGCTTGTTTAATATTTTATTTAAAGTATTATTATTATTATTATATATTTATACGGATTTATATGTAGCGTAGCGCGTAGGTAATGAAAAATACTAAAAACAAAACAGAATTTAATTCCAGAGTTATTATTTATTTGTTACGCTTTAATAGCACGCAAAACGTTGGAAAAAAATACAAAAGTTTATACATCCGAATAATAATTGTTTTCCTTCGTAGTTTTCGAGTTTCGCAGTTAAATAATATATTACATTGTGTACAGCTTCGTCTAACGGTATATTATATTATTTTGTCGGCAAGAGATTTCGATGACACGCGGGCCACGTCACGATAACGCGAGATTTATTATATCCATCTAGCTCATATATATAATATTATATATATTATGTGTTTATAGATAATGGCATTATATACGTGTTCAATGTAGAGTGAGTACCTATATAATGGGAAGAAGATTCGTTCTCGAACTGTGATCCTTTGATCGTTCGAAAAGTTTTCTGTGATCAATACGCCATTTAAATAACATTTTATCGAACGGTAATGTCTCGAAAAACTAGAAAAATTAAAAAAAAAGTAAAATGTTCACGGGATGGTCGTGAAGAATTATCACACTAAACATATATATATTATATATTGCAAAACGATAAATAAACCCATTAATTGTGTTCAATTAACATAATATTACAATTTCGAGTGTAGACGGAGAAAATAAAAAGTTAAAATATATTCTGATAACGTTAAACCTAATCGTTTCGTTTAGCCGTTTATTAAATTTTTACTTTTTCTTCTGGAGACGTTAATGTATAATTTTATTACGGTGCTTTTTCTTTTTAAATGATTCTATCTTACACGAATTGTAGTTAATATCATTAAAACAAAAAATGTTATTTGTACGTATTAACCATTTTGTGAGAAAACTTTGTTTCGAAAAATAACTGAACAGCGAGTACATGATATATATATATATATATATACACACTCCTAGGGTGGACGCAGATAAAATCGAAGTGAGTAAAAAATAATTCAATTATTATGATCATCCATATGATCCAAAACAATAATTTAATAAATTAACTGTAAATTAAATTTACTATTGCAATATTTTATCATTATCAGCATCATATCATAAAGATTTATGACCAAGCATTATAATTTGTTTTTAATTTTTTTATTTTATTAAAAAAAAAATGGCAAATACAAATTATTGTTTCATCAAAACCTTTAAACACAAAAAAAAAAAAATGTTTTTACTTATAAAACTGAGAGGTTATTTAATAAGTAAAACAACGGAAAATATAAAATTTATTAACGAACAAAGTTTGAAGTGAAAAATATTCATAATGGCGTTTTTTTTTTCAAACTATTATTATGCTTAAAACGAGTTAGGCATTCAGAGAGTAGTCATTCGAATTTTAGTGGAATTTTATCATTTGTGCAATCTTTCATGTATTCCGAAACAATATTTGTTTTGTTTTTTGATTTCGTTTTAACTATTATAGTCGTCTTCGACATTGTACACGAGATTTTCGGTATTTATTTCGTACAATATTGTACGCGTTCTTTATTTGTCAATTGGAGATTGTCCAAAAATATCTTCCGTGGTATCCGCACTCGGTATTATTATTATTATTTTTTTTTATTTTGATATTAATAGTACAACTGGGGGATTTCGGAGAAAATGTTTCGCACGTTTTTGAGAACCATCGAAACATAATGGCGATATTGATTCAGTTTTACGGTAGGTATACCACTATTTAACGCGGAAAACTTCAGTTAACGGCGAACATTAAAGCTTAAAATCGGCTCCTCCGTTTGATATCATATATTTTATATTTATCATATTGTTTTAGAGTTGATGATTTATCATGTTCATTATGTCTTCACGGTACGGGTTTTACGATTATCATTTTGTCTCGAATAAAATATCGTGTTTGATACTATATATTTTCATTCTCAAATTAAATTTCACCAACGCCGTGGGTTTTGTATAATAATTATGCGTCTGTTGCAATCGTTTTATGGTATGTTTCAGAGATTTTTATAGGACGCTTCGTTCTGCCGTATTATTCGAAATTTCCAACGCAATGTTGGTTTGGCATTGTTTTAAGTATTAACGAAAATACATTACCGACATTTGTGGTATTATGTTTTAGTATCAAATATGACGTGTATGACCGACCACACAGTTCAGAATAAAATATGTTTTCGCATTGTTCAATATTTATCGTGCAGTATTGATCGGAAAGGAAAAATAAACGTTATAATGTTAAAACAGAATATTCTTTATCCAATAACTTCGTATAATATGATATAATAATAACGAGTGACCGAATTTAGCACAAATTATATATTTGTTTGAATAAACATGTTTTTATTAATTTTTTTTTTAAATTTTTCTTAGAGTTAAAAGTAAAAGAAGAATGTTTTATATCAGAATTACTTCGGCGGTGAGTTTAATTCAATCGAAGATATCAGATAAATGTAGGTTGGGTTGAAATCGCCAAAATCGTCTGAAATGTTCAAGTAAAGAGTACCATCATCGAAATCTGTTTGTTGTTGATTATTTTGTAAATTATGATAAAAAAAATAGTCTGTACTAAATGCACGATTCTTGACCCCCTATACATTATTAAGAGTGTGACGAGAATTATCTTGCGGAAAAAGCGCTTTTTAACTGTTTTTTTTCTTTTCACTCGTGAAAATGGAACGCACGAGTATAAAAACCGACGTACGACAATTAACACCAATATACTCATACGTTTGACCTTGAACCTTGTGAGTTGTGAGAAAATGATGATCTAACGAGAAATTGATGTCTTTGCACGGTATAGCCAAATTGATCTTTGTTGGAGACGTTGGGGTTTAATATTTTCTAATTGTTTATTTTACTGTCGCTACTATTTCGGAATCGTCGAGTAACTTTCATTATTTCCAGAATCAACTTTTATTACTTAACAGATAATTTTATATTTTACTAAAATTTACAAAACACACGCATCCGTATAATTATTACAGCTAAGTTAATCGTTCAGGATATAATATATGCGTATCGTGTGTGTTTATAAAAATATAAATTACACGAGCCTTCTATAATAATTCGGTGTATATACGTTTTCAGGTAATTTTTGGCAAAAAAAAAAAAAATTCAGTTGTGCACTGGCAAACCCAACCAAAGTGTTCGGGACAATGGCGGTGGATCGCTGTGCGTGTTGTGTTGTCGAGTTTTCCAAATAGTTTGAGAGTCGGTCTGACCGCGAGTTGCGACTGCGGCTGTGTAGCTTTCTCTCTCTCTCTCTCTCTTTCTCTGAAAAGTCTTTATTATTATAACTATTATATACATGTGTGTATGCCATAATAATAATAATGTTTAACTGGCGTACAGTGGAGTTGGGCGAGGGCGGCGGTAGTTTTGTATATAATAGTCGTTTCGTTCGCCTTTGCCGCGGTCACGGCGCGAATTACGTCCACTGCCGTATATGTATATAATATGATCGTACATGTAATATAATATTATGTATGTGCAAATTTATATATATATATATTATATAATACGTTATATGCCGCGTTATTATTCTGTCCAGCCACGGACACACGCACTATTCGACCCACGACCGCGGTTACGGTATATAGTATACGGCAGGTTTGTGTCGTATGTGTGTGTTTGTGTGTGTGTACAAAAGCATTCCGGTCCGGACGGGTGGGTAAACTTACGTACATTATCGCGTACTGTAAGTACACAACGGGTTAAACACGCGCCAACACACACGACACTAAACTTTATATTATATATATATATTATTATGTTATAAAGTGTACAGAAATGTTGTGTATACGGTGTTATTATTATCGTAAATTTGTTGTTTTATTTATTATATATATATATATATATGTATAATATTATCAAGTCCGCAGTAATGTCACCCCGAAAAACCGGACATGCGTGAGCGCTCGGTACGCCAATAATCATATATATTGTATTAGAATATTATATGTTTATTATTGTTACAGATATTGTACTCGAGTATATATATAATAATAATAATAATATTGTCTATATATATATATATATATATGCGCTAGTGTGTGTATACGCGTATTGATATATTAGGCGTACACAAACTCTCCGGTGGATTTTCACCCCCTTAACTTTTCGGCGCGCGCGGATGTTCCCGTTGATAAATTAATTTCCCTGGAAGGGCGCGAACGGCGTGACAGCCACCAAAGTGGTGTTCCGCCGGGAAACGAGTGGCGGCAACCCGGACCCGCCGATACGGCACTCCTGTGTGTGTGTGTGTGTGTGTGTAAATAAAGGTATGTATGACTGTATTAGGGAGGCGACGGGGTGGTTTTCGGACTGCTGTATAGGAGGCCGCTGCCGCCGCCGCCACCTACTTGCATGATTTATGCGCACCGCACAAGAGGTTGGTGTTTTGGCTTGTTTCCCGTCGGTTGAATATTGCAATAGGCACCCCCTCCCCCCCCCCCGATCCACTGCCCGTGGCGAAATCCGCCCGCACCGATCACGGTTATATAATGTGTGTACCTGCTGCAGCAGGTGAATAAATTATTATCGTTTCCGAGTGTAGGTGATTATTATTAAACACGGTGTACACGCGCACACGGACGCACACACGGAATATATCATTCCGTATATACATATTATATAATACCTATGTGTATACATAGGCGATCGTAGGTAATAGTGGTAATACACTACTATATAACAGCGTATAATAATGTATATACGCCTATACCTACGACCGGGTAAACATCTAAGTACACGTATCTATAATATATAATATATATTATAATATATTATGTGTTTGCAAAACTATTATCCGATAGCGTATACGATGTATATATCGCTTTCGCAGTTGTTGTTATTATCATACCGTAACATAGGTAGTATACAGTAGGTAAACGTGATATATATATATTGTGTGTATTGTTTATGTATCAGCGTGTAGGTTGAAAATTGGAGTTTATCTATTGAGAGCCAACATTTTTACTGCAACGCTTAATGCAAGAGACGATATAAATAATATTATAATAACTCTGATTACACTGATTATCGTTTCGTTCTTATACAGTCCGAAATTCTCAACGAAAATTGGACGAGGAAATTGTTGAGAGAAGTACCTAAATCGTTACGCGCGCACAGACTGATCGGTTGACGACTGACGAAAATTATTGCTGCCGGTATATCAAATGGCCGACGGTCGGATGCGCCGACCCAGACGCTTTTTGGTCGAGACTCCGTATTATGGAGTGTGGTGATTACATATAATAACATTTCAACACAACGTAAATACATATTTTCAGATAACGAGCGTTATAGAGATAATCGCCCGGCAAATGTTTATAATATTTTAAACGTACACACACGCGGCATTGGATCGGTCAGCAGTTAATCTGCTTGTAAGCAGACCATAAATCGTACGTGTGGCGATGGGACGGGATTCTCGCGGCGGACGCGCTAACGAGTGTTCGGTCAGTTTTATAGCGGTTGCAGTATTCGGCGCGAGTGCTACGCGCGATGATAAATTTATCGTGCTGCGATATACGTTGCCTTTTAATCGTTTTATTTCTAATCGGAAAATAACAAAAACAGAAAAAAAAAACCATCGATTAAAAACATCATAAACGGCAGACGAATTATCACACTTTTGCAAGTGTCACGGCCCGACCACATGATGCAACTATATTATATTATATTCGTAGTCAACACCGCCGACACGGTACGGCGTGCGATGGCGTATAATGTACACACTCAACGGTGGCGACGACATAATTACATTTTCGCCGACGGCGACGAACTGCGGCGGCAGTGATGGCACCTGCGTTAACGCGATCGTGCGGATCGAACTGTATCCCTTTAAAACGCGCATATCATTATCATATTCGGCTGTTCTGCTGGCTCGCCGACTGACTTGGCCTCGGTTTCACGAGTGTACATTATTATAGTGATGTAACGTGTGCAGTCGTGCGATATATTATACACCTACGGCGGTTTTCCTTTCCACCGGGGTGAGATAATAAATAATAAACGTCGCACGCGCGCTCAAATCTCGCTGCATTATAATAATACGTTATATAAATAATTCGAGCGCATATTCCGATTGTTGCTCGCCGGAAATGATAATATTTAACCGCCGCGCGGCAATCCGTCGGTACCTACAACACCGACGCCGTATACGGTACGCTGGCTACTCGTGAGAGTGTTTATATATATAGTACCTACGGAGATCGAGTCACTGAAAAACGAGTGATTATTGTGGTGTTTAAATTGTTCCGCTGAATTATGTCATAAACGACATAATTATATTCCGAGTACCTAAAACGTTTTCCGATTTTCCGTGTTGATACGAGTTTTTTTTTTTTAGACGTTCGTATTTATTGCAATCGCGGTGGTCAATCGGAAATTCGATTTCGTCCACCAATTGCTCGCGTTGATTTCCACTCGTATAATTAATACTAACAATAATTATAGGTTCGCCATATTCGATTGAACGGTTTCAGATAATCATTCTATAATGTATACGATATAACGTAACTGCGGGTGGTCTAAAACTTAAAGTTGAAAAACTTGACGACTCCCCGACAACCGCTATAGCTGACGATAGTGTCGCGTAGTGGGTATACGAGTTGCGTATGATTTTCGCGATCTTATCGATAATTCATCCTGAATTAACTTCGTCTGCAGTGGCTTAGTTAGTCGGGATTAATAATTTTGTTATACGTTTTAGTTCAAGTGAAAGTTTCTGAACACTGCAGAAACGATGTAATTATCTGGCTTCATGTAAGAAAATCAATACGTATGGTTGTAGTTTAACAATTACTAAAATAAAAAAAAGGTAAAAATATATCGGTCGTCAAAAAGACAAAATATTTAACACGCAAAGTGACGAATGAGCGCGTTTCATTTGGAGAACTAGTGACTTTAGAAATTATTCAAGTATAACGATCATCATAGATTACTTTTCACACTCCACACGACTTATAACGTTAATATTTATGTATACAGTTTACAAAATTGAAAATAACTATCTATCTGTTTATTTATACGTGACTGAACACACTACTTATAATATATAAATTATTCAATTAAATGCATCATTGCGTTAAAAATGTGACTTCGTTCATGGATCTATATGTTATATAATATATATATATTTTTTTGTAGAGCAAAAATATGGTTATTTATCGTAGTTATCATCATTGGGATTTTGTACAAAGTTTTGTAATTGATTAGGTATACAATGACCTTTAGTGTTATTTATAGGTACCGTGTGGTTGTTTACTTTCGAGTGTTGCTTTAGAAAGTAATATTTATATGTGAATAATTAATCATTTTTTAATTTTTTATTTTACGTCATACGCACTGATAACTGTAGCGTAGACGAGAAATTATCATTTTGGAAGGAGGTACACAATTCGTGAGTTGACTATGGCTACACCGAACATAGGTTTATGAGTAACGAAAAAAATATCATACCTAATTGGAAATTTAGAACTAGACGTACAAAATATGTTTTCATAAAATAATTATTATTATCACAATCTACGGGAGAAAAAAAATATAATCATAGAGTTACTGAAAGAAAACGTTTCATTAAATGAGAAGTAATAATATACTACGTATGAGAATATTGCAAACTTTTTAAGTATTACATTTTCTATATATTCTAAACAGGTTATTTAATACTGACAAAATAAAAATATTTTGATATGAATTTAGATATATTTTTTGATAAGTAGTTATAATATAAAATTATAAATACATTTAAAAAATAGGTACTACAATTCTTTCAAATACTGAACTATATATGAGAAGTCTTTTAACCAGGAATTTGTTTTAAAGTCTGTAAGTTATTTTTTTTCGAATTATTATTATTATTATTAATAAACATTTTATAATGATAAAATAATGTTGAAATTGAGTAGAAACAAAGACAACAGACAAACTCGTCAGAAGAAACACAATATCATTTAAAATAACAATAACAGTATTCTTAAAATTATTTTAGTATCTTGTAATTGCAATATAAAATCACCCAATAAATATTTCAAATACTTATATCTGAGATACTAAACTTAAAACGCATTTAAAATATTTTTTGAATAAACAAAGAGATATAATACTTCTTAAACAAATATGGATAGTTATAAAAGAAGACCTGATGCGATTAATTAAATTTATTATTTTTATTTTTGTAAAATAAGATACTCTTAGCTTGTTCTATCCCATATCTGTAGGAATAATAAATAACTAAATTAATAGTACACGTCATTAAAACGCTAAGGATAAACTGCAGTAGCTTAAGTGGTAAGTGAATTAAATCTCTATAGTTTTATAATAATAATAATTTATACTCGTAGATAGTAGACATTTAAATCTGTTCGCGTATACCGTAAAAGTATAAGTATAAGTATAACCTTTTATATGAATAAAAATGTTTTTTTTTTTTTTGTTAGGGTTCAACCATATTAATTTGACACCTAAGATATAATATTATATGTTTTCGGGTTATGATATAAGATATTATAATAATAATTACAATACATTATTTACGTAAATAAGTCATGATTATAAATCAGCTCGATCCAGTTTATGGCATTTTAACGTGCGTTTGTATATATTTTGTGTAGCTCTAAATGAAAAATGCGGTTAGTTGGTATACATTTTTGTGCACATAAAATAAAATTAATTCTCACACCTAAAAATTGTTTTAAAAAAAAAAAAACGCTCTAACTTATCGAATTTTATAAAATATTATATTAATTTTTAGAACCAAATATTCAAATCCGGTAAAATCGTAACTTAAATAAACAACCTCAAAACTATCAAGTTTAGTAAACATATTATAATAACCGTCATGTGGATAATATCTTGACACTCGGAAATATTAGGTGACGAACAAGCCTCAATCGTCATTAACAATAATGAAACTACTTTACTTTAATGAAACATATCTCATCATGATTCGAAAATCATATCAATATAAGTTTATATAACCATTAAAAATAAATTACTATACGTATTCGGAACAAACAAAATACCAAATTAAACTGATAGCCAGGATATGATAATCCTGTGGGATCGAACTATCCGCTAAACACATAAGAACTAAACAACAAAGTAGTCTGTTTAAAATATAATCAAGATCAAAGTGATCACAGAATGTCCTACAATCATGACTCGGACTCAATTATAAAAGAAATTTTAATCGAATTTCTTGAACAAACCGAACCGTATCATTTAAAAATGTTGTTGTTGTCATGTTGTTGTATTCATAACCATAATAATGTAAAAAAAAAAAAATGTGCGTAACTAATGGCCTTACTGCGTTACTGCGTTACTCGTGTGTATTTCTATCAGTAATAATACACATAAATATACATATATTATACATATACGACAACCTTTGAGACGGTCGATATAATGTTATATGTCTTATGCCAGCGGCGATGGTATAATAAAATTCGTTATATTCAGCAGCCCCTAATAACATATAATAATTAATTACAGGTCCGGAAATTACGATAACTAATATAATATTTGTTTTCATCATTTTATATAATATTATAATAATATGATACGGGCGTAGATAGCGTCGTAGTGCAGTTATTGACAAGTACGCGTTACTTTTGTAGGTAGTGTATCAAATTCCTGTATCGAGTTTCCTATAATTGTACTTTTGATTAATGTCATGTTTAACCATGCGTATTCAGTTGTACATACGAGTACGTACATTGAAATTGACTTTACATAACACACAACCAAACGTTCTTAATGAATTTCCCGCCAATATAGATTTACGACCGTTATTTAATTGAATAAAATGTTTTCTTTTTCTTTTTTTTTTTTTGACAAAAACACTCATCGCGTTAATAGTATGATGATTGATTAAAATTTTAATATTATGAGCGCAGGTCTATGCCGAAACATGTGTTTATTTTTTTATCCTATAATAATTTTATAGTATATTACCGTAATTATTGGTGATCGGAGGAGGGAGGGAAGTATTTGTAAGCTATAAAACGAGTTCTGAGACTCGTGTAAAAACAACAAAAATAAGTTTAAAATTTCGATTTTTGTGATCACGTTTTTTCAGGTTCACCTCTAGTAAAAACCCAATTACGCCATTGAGTATTAACTCATGCGAGTATGTGGTACGAAACATAATAATTTTTATTGCAACCATCAAAAACAATAATTCATAGGTAATAATAATACGATTTCCTTCCGGAGATTTCGTAAAAGCATTCACCGTACCTATTTATATATTATTACGTCGTCGTATGAAATGAACACGTGTAGGAGTCTTTATATTATATAGCTTCTCAGCCTTCGCAGTTACATCGGAAGTCGAAGCAGCATAATATCTTCATCGTCGTTCAGTAATATCCGACGTTAAATCCGTGTCCGGTATCTATAACGATCGCTCATTGCGAGGGTCCGTTTTCTTCGTCTACAAAGGTCTTTTGAGATGTATCTCTTACATGCAACGGACAAAAAAAATTTTATGCATGTATACATACATCATAATATATAATATCTCTCAACCGTATATTCCTTTTCAAAATCCCTCAAATGTTATACGCACTTTTTATACGGTGACACTCAACTTTCTTAAAAACATAAATAATTCAACGGTGCTTGCGGTAATATTCCATTTCTTTTATGGCTAATTTAAATTAAAAATTCATAGTGTTTTAAACATCCAAACTTTATACGCGCATCTTGCCAATTTGCCAGTCGTTTAATCAGACGTTCAACTTTTATCGTTCCACGGTGCTTCGTAAATATAAAATGTAAATTCATTGCGCTGTATTATAATATAATATCGCTAATAACTGGTTGTTCTCATCCAACATAATTCTCTGTATAGTAATAGTTGAGTGTAAATCATCAATTTTATTTAACACGTTTGAACGATTGAAAATATGTTTAGCATCCGTTTAATGATTCAATACTTGTTTAATAGAACGTATTAATGGAAGTCTTAAAGCAAATAACTACAGCAGATATCATTTACAGTGACTATATATTAATATAAGTTCGTAGTTTATTAATCTGAGAATACTTAATATACATAACAAATGTAATCATGTTAAAAATGTAAACTCAATACAATCGAAATATTTAAAAAAAAACGTATCCTGTGGGTGTGTATTTAATTTCAAATGTAATTAAGTTAGTGTAAACAAGAAAAAAAAATGTAAGCCTCTATTATTACACTAAAAAAATAAATGGAATAAATTACAGGCCATAGGAATAAAGGATAAAGAGATTTGATTATTCTCACTAATATATACATAATATACTAATGATTAATAGTGTTATTGTTCAATGATCTGAAAAAAAATATTATATATTTATATTTTATTAAGCACATTTACTTTCTTACAATTTCAAAATAAAATGCTCAAGCAAATTATTAATAACATACTAATATTAACAAATAATTTGTAAATATTATAATAGGAACGTATTTAAATTCGAATATAGCTTGAAAAACAAAACAGTCTGACCTAGATTTTTTGGCGGTGGGTATTCGAATGATAACTATAAATTATAATGATTGAACACGGGCGTATATTAAACTTTTAGGTTTTCAAAATTAAAATTAAAAACGCCAAGTTGATTATCAAAAAGTTTTAAAAATATGGTAACATTTTGTACGCGTCAATTAGCGCACCGTAACAGCGGTTTTTTGCCATCCTCCGAAAAATACCAACAAATTAGCTTTTTATTATTATTACTATAATATGGTTTAATATCTGTGTACGTAATATATACATACGTATAAATAACTATAATTTTTAAGTATATACTGAGTAAAGCGTCTAGTCCATAAAGGGTTGAGTGGAAACTTTTGATAGTTTCCTGCTACCGGGAAAAGTGATTACGTACAAACAGTGAAAAAGTTTACAGTATAGATAACTAAAATATAATATTATAATAATAGTAATGTATTTTTGTGTCTAGCTCCTGTTTGGAATCAAAAAACAAGTAACTATAATCACTATAATCTCTTCACGAGCTCTCTCGTACGTGGCTAATACGACTATACCGCGTATATTACGAATTCAAAACAAACTAATTACAAGAAGTAGAAGTTATATTTACTAAGTTTTTTTTTTCTCTCATCTCATCCACTGGGAATCTCTTTAATAATTCACTGACAGCACACCACACACACACACATATATATATACAATGAATTATGCAAACCGTCAAATATTGTACGTTTTCCCATAACACTTTTCTCGTAGTTTGATATATTATATTTTTATGTTCGCATTTATTATTATAACGTAATTAAAATTGTTCACTTTATCCTTTGTCTTCGTTGCGTATATATTACCGTGTTTGTATATCTAAACATCTATTTTTGTACCTGTCCGTCATGTGTGCAGTTCACGTATATATTGTTGATACGTAATGTTTTTCTATAATCTTCCCATTTCAAGTTTAGTCGTAATGTCTATTATATGTATCACTACGCGCAATATTATATTGCTTACTTTAACACCTGAAGTAGCTTGTCCGTGTAAATAGCTTAAGTTATTTTTTCCTCGAAAACGTAATCCTAGATATAGTATAATATTATATTTTCATAAAATAAGTTACATAATATTATTATACCCAGAAGCGGCATACCCTATTAATACACAATATCAAACATTTTCATAAGCCTAAAATTTATTGAATACTTAATACTTTCGTACTCGTATAATTTGCGTAATACAAATATTAAATACCATTTTAATTTAAATTTCTCGTATTTGAATAAAATATTATACACGCTTACATAACTTATTACTACGCCACACACACATATTTTTATTCACTTGGAAGCGTATTGTACACTCCGTTCGAAATCGTTGTATCCACAACAAAATATATAACTAATCACGCTTAACCAATACACTGACTCGTCTGGCCTAAATATTGGTGATTTACATGCATAATTAATTAATATATTTCAGGTAAATAACGTCCGGCGCGGTTTAACGGGACTCAAAAGGTTATTTACCGGTGATTCGCCAAACGCGTTGATATTTATTGTTTAAGGCCAAAGTCTAGTGTGAATCCTTATATAACAGTACTATATTATATATTATAATATGTTATATGCGTACTAGTGCTCACTGCTCAGTGCAAGCAATAACTGAGAATTGGTCATGTACAATATACATAGAGTATACATTTTAGATGGCAATGTGTAATTAACCATCTTACATCTTGAGAACATTGTGCAGTACTAATAGTTTATATTTTACATGGGTTCGAACGAACTTAATTCGCACATTATATGTAGGCTATTGTTAATATTATTAACAAAATAATCGATTATTTCTGAAAATAAACATTTTATTATTATTATTATTATTAACCTATTTTTATATTCATTATTCTTACTCGCCCACGGAGTACCCCTCGAGCCATCCCCTGTTATACACTTATTAAAAATACGATTCAATAATAAATTAGTTGTTATTTAAAACTTCATAAAAGTTTTTTTTAAGTGTAGTTTAAGACAAAATTATTTATGTTCAATTGATTATTAAATTATTTTAGTTATTTAGTAACACGGCGCATCGTATATGCAAAATAGTAACATCAGAAAATACGACTATAATAATAATTAGGTTCAATTATACTTGGCTGTAATTGTATTGACATTATTTAAAATTTAAAACCTTTAATTTTTAATCGTGAATATAGCTGATTCTAATAATTTGTGTTGTTAATAATTAACTTTTTAAGACATCATGAATAATTGTTATAAATGATTTTCACTAGTAAAATTTGGACTCAGTTGAATTAAATGATTTGATTCAACTGTTTAAAAATATAGTTGTATTAGATACGTTTGGTACTCAAACGTTATAAGAATAGGTCAAATTTTAAAATGCATATTCGTGTTTTACAACAAAAGCGTATTAAAAGAAAATACAGATCAAACAAAATGATAAAATCAAAAAGAAAAAAGAAAATATTTCACCACAATACTATGTAAATCTTTTTTATTACATTTTAAAATTAACTATAATAATTTATCATTTTGTAAATAATGAATACTAAAAACTTATAAATATCACCAGATATTTGTAGCTCTTTCTATTTTTGAACGTTTGAAACACTTAAATATATGTATTGAGTATAGTGCTGTGTTAACTCTAGTATACATCCAATTCTCACTATAGATATACTCAAAGATACCTAGCTACCATCTACGTGATTAAATTTTGAAATATACACAACTATTCGAATACTTGATAGAAATTAGTTATTCAACTTTCAAAACACTGACATATTTTGATATTAATTCTATAATTAATATGCAATATATTAATTATTGAACATTTAATCAGAAACAACAATATTACGATTTCAATTTCTAGTTCGGTTAAGACAAAAAATAGATAAAATTTCAATTTTTTTGTTATATTTACTGCGAACTCCAACACGTTGTGAACCATCCTGTAAAATACTATTAAAATGCTTAGCAGAATATGTCTCTATAGAAAGAAAACGATTAACTTTACTCACGCTAAACGGGTCAGTCAGCGAGGTATAGAATGTAATATTAAAAAAAAAAAAAATAATAATAATAAAGAACTCAGTGTTGTCATCAAACCCCGTGACCTTTTTAGTCTAGACATCTGAGCGCACACAATTAAATAGACAAAAACCACTCACACACGTGCATGCGTATGGTTCATTCTACCGTAAAGCTCTCGCGTGTGTTAGTAGTGTTGACGCGAGGTACGAGCCTAAAATGATTCATGGTTAACTTTCAAAAGGAGCATTATTCACAGTAAACACCGTGCATTTGTGTATGTGCACACGAGCGTTTTGTTCTGTCGCACACAACCGACCGCCGTTGCACACAGAACTGCGACGTTTTTCTACATTATTGTGTTTGTCATGCTCGTGATAAATCGTGAAATCGATTTGACAAAAATAAATCGCGAATGAAAAGTCTACTTTGAGAATGGTCCGGGCTAATTTTTTTTTCTATTGTCCGACAAAAAGTCTGAGAAAACAAATACTAAGTTCGCCAAATTTAAATTAAAAAAAAAATGTAATTACATTTTTTTACACAACATTAAATTTACTAAAATAATATTGTATATTTATTTTGTACATCAATAATATTATTATAATATTTTTAAAAACAATTTTAGACTTAACATTGAATGGTCCCCGTTAAACAAGGTGGAAAAATGATTGAAATTTTCCGATTTTTGATCGAACACTGGAAACAAAATATTAATGATGAAATCATATCTATTGAAATACTTTTTATGTTCTTTTATTTTTATCACTGACTATAATTACTATTATTAACGTCTCACAATATGCTGATAAAGTTGTTGTAATGTAATCCACGTCTATCTTTAAATGACATTGACGACATATTTATGTATATATTAACTTATATTATATTATACCCACTTAAAAAGATTTTCGTTGTATTTTTGTATATTGATCTTTTGTTTGATGGGACAAGTATTTGTATAGTTATGAGAAATAAAATATTGACTATGATAATTAAATATTTTTATTTTAATAAATGATTTGAATTTTTAAAATTTTCGTTGAATTAAAAAATTGTATTCGGTTTTTTTATACGGCGGCGGTAAAAAAATCCGAATATTTCGTTATTCGTTTTTATCAAAATGGAATTTTTAGCTGATTATAGAAATAAAACGTGCCGCTACACCTATACAATAATATAACTGGAGACTTTCAAATTGCTTGAATACTGTAGACATAACGGTAGGTCTAACTGTATGTTAGGCGCAACGACGCTTGTTGCGTTTCGCGTTATAATAGTAATAATCGAACATATTGTTAAAGGTTTTATTGTAGCTATAATATGGTTTGCGCGTAGAGTCCTATCACTTCAGAAATCGTAAAACAAGAATTTCAAAAAATCAAATGCTGATGTTTTTTTTTTTTGCAGATATCTTTCAAACAATGTTCTATTCTTTAATAAGAGCATTAATTTGATTTTTAGACCTTATAAGTGTATCATCGATAGTGTTATAACGCGCACACAACAGCGTGTTATACGCACACGTCATACTATATTATATGAAACAATTATTATTTTATCGTGTGAACCTATGGAGAATGGTTAGGCTGGGTCAAGTCTATGGGTCGTGTTGGATTTTTATTTATTCATTATTAAATTTTTCGGTTATTTCTTCTTCCACCTCTCGTAAATAACGTCGTCCACACAATTTATGGACGCCCTCTCGGTCGACGCGGGTGCGAACACGACTGTAATAATATTATAACATAAATATACATTACGTGCGTACGCCTACAAAATACCTATAGGCACGTTGACTTGCCGTGTTCGTACATAGTGAATAGACTATATAGCTAGCTGGGAACTTGAGACTATTATAAAATAGTCTCGACATGTCCGACTGAAACTACAGTGTGCAGTTTAGAAAACCGAATCACGTTGATTTCTAAAAAAAAAAGCTCTTCCGAAACAAAATCAACGGCTTTGTTTGATAAATAATACACTTTATATTAATTGTATCTATAGATAAAAATATGCAAATAAACTAGTGGTTGTACATAATATTAGATGTAAAGACTGTTATTAAACTTACACTAAGCGATGATACTTTCGTTCGATCATCATGTAATTCTCGCCGATTTCGTACCACAAATTTCTAACTGTTCCGTCCACAATATTATTAAAATGTATTATATAATATAGATATATTTTTCATATAAGGACCTGACGAGTAGAACAACGATAATTATGTTCATTTGGTAAGCGTCTACGGTGTACATCGTATCATTTATTATATTATACAATATTTTTTTATATGCAAATAATACAATTGAAAATATAAGATTGTTTTTCTATCTCAGGCTAAACTGTATATTGTTTACTGAAAAACGTGCTCGTTCAAGGAGTATCTAAATTTACATAATCTACAGGGTGATTATTTTATCACTGAACACCGCAGTTGAGTTTAATGTGCTCATCTCTAACGATCTAATTTAGAATATTATGCATGTTTACTATCGTACTCTAATTCTACGACCCAAACACGTTATCTTTCTGAAATACAAAACAATTTTTTACTTTTTTATGCCTCCGATGTAATATATATCTAACTTTGTAGTAAACCTCATAACAAGGGTAGTAATAAGGGTCGAGTTTTTACAGTTATGACTCGAAGTAAACGATGAAATATGTTAAATAAAAAATGTCCGCCCAATAGAAGTTATACATTATCTACATTCTACACTCTCAGATATAATATAAGTTAAAATATAATTTGTTTATTATATGCAATGGATAAACATAGATTTATTCCATAGGTACTAAGTTTTTAAGTTTAGCAATATGTTTCTATTAAGTTGATATTCGTTTTAAATATGTTAATATATTATATTCACAGTGTATAATATTGTATCTAAATTATTTAATGTGTGTTTTAAAAAAAAAAAAATCATATTTAATAATGTGTTATAAATATTTTCAAAATCAGAATTATACTTCGGTCATAAATTAGACTGCACTGCTGCAGTAGTGCTTTTCCTTAACCTTATCTTACCTAATTGAAGAACTTAAAGATCCGGACTGAATTATAGTGTAGGCTATTTAAGTTTATATAGAGTGTTCTGCGACGGAATAGTCATCGCCCTGTATATGCAGCAGCTTCGCAAGAATTTAGCACGCGATACGTGTACAAAACACCGGCCAATAACCATAACCTTTAGCCATAAAAACGGTGCCTATATACAAATAATATAATCTTATGTCATTTCCTTCACTTCAGTCGCGTTCTTCGTATGACCGGAAACCGTGCACTCGGGAATATACAGCGTTTACCACTTTTAATAATACTAGGTATTATTTTTATTAGCATCACCTCCGTCATACGGGTTAGGTACCTAACCCTACAGTGGTATTGTTTCGTCAGTGTGACGTCGAAATAAGAATAATATCGTATGGCATATAGCGATGACTGCTCGCCGAAATGTACCAATAATATTATAACATAGATATTTTAGTCATTATAGCTAGCGAGTGGTGTACGCGAAATATTACGATATACCAGTTGTTGATCCTGTACAATGGATTTACCATTTATAAAACTCCAGACATTAATAATAAAAAAATATATATATATATGATATTTTTAACACAGTTATTTTGTTTGTCTTGACTAAACATAGTGTGTGAATAGCTTAAAGAACACACACACCCACATACAAATATACACACTGTTTTTTTTTTTTTATTAAAATGGATAATAATAAAAATAGGTACCAACTGTACGTACTTATATAATATATAAAACAATAATTGTAATATTTACTTTCGTACATATCATAACAACCTTATATTTTATTTACTTTAATATGATTGTCGAATTTTGGTATTACGGATTTTCAATTCTTTGGCTCAGCTTTCCGTTTAAAACGCCCATCTGGATTTATCTCACCGCCACGCCATTCTTTACACGTAGCGCGAATTATGCATATGAATATAATATTTTTTGAGAAATTTTTATAACATGTATATATGGTATATAAATATAATGTGTATGTGTGTGTGTGTATGCATTGTTGCACACCCGTGTCGAAACATACATATTTTATTCCGTTCGGGGTACTTTTGGGTTTTAAAAATGTATGTAGGTATATTATACTTCTCGCACAGGTACGCGCTTCTTTACAACATAAAAATAATAAAACAAAATATGAGAGGGAAAAAGACAGATCGCCCGTACAGTAAGAAATCAAAACGTATAATAATACGCTATACAGCTACAACATAGGGTGATTGTTTTTGCATTGAACATTTTTCATTAAATTATGTTGAAAAGTATTTTACACTTTTTGTGGAGTTTTTTTTTTTTTTTTAACTATTTTAAGACATTATAGTAATTGTTAAACCAATATTTTTGAAACTAAATTATCATTTTCACTATTTCTTATTTATACAATTTTCGCAGTTGGTTAAATTTAGATAATTACTATAAATATAGGACTCGGAAGTTGTAAAAGTTGAATATTGTTCTGTATACTCTCAATACATATATTAGGTCTAGGCTGCATGATGGTTTATTTACAAATCTACATTAATGAAAGATGTATGTCTTGTATAATTTATCAATTTTTGATTTTTTTTCTCAACCTATGTATTTTAACTAATAATGAATATAAAACTAAGTACTTATTATTTTACATATAAATTACCTATCATAATATATTTTTTTTTGTATATATTTTGCAAAATATTCGTGTATATGTTTAGCCTTTATAACTTCTAAGCCCTAATCATAAGTATTTAAAGTTTAGATTAGTGAAGTATTGCAGTAGCATAGGTGTACCTATTCAGAAAGCGTATATTGTACCTATTGATCGACTACTATTCCAGTCTATTTCCCCACTCATCTTAACTTCAAATATGTATAACTAATTAACTATACTGTTATATTATTCGATTATTATATTGAAAAATTCATAGAAAAGTATTTTGCTCTGGAATATGAATAAATTAAGCATGTACGTTTTTTTTTAAGGGAAAAAACATTTTCTGAAATGTGGTCGAATAACGAGTTTTAAATAATTATATGTATAAGAAATATTTTTCAAAAACATTAATTATTCTCAAGGTAATGAGAGTTAAATTAATAGAATCGCACTGTATGCAACAATTGTCATTATATACGCTCAATCGCAGAAATTCTAAGCTGCATTAAGCGTATAATTTGTACTAACAAACGCGTCACTTTTAAGATGAGATATATATTTTTTTTTTACAAGCCCCGTTTATTGCAGTGACAAAAACTGAAAAACATGATTATAGTATCCGATTTAGTATACCTATGTCTGTCTGTTGTCTATATTTATGTTTATATATAAGTACAATAAGTACATATATACCATTACCATAATACAAGTCATGTGTCATCGTATTCTACTGAAATCGTAGACTACTGAATATTATAAAATAATTATAATACTACAACTTTAACAACTAACGAATAATGACTTAAGTCATATTATTATTGTTAAGATAAAACCGTACATCCTAATAACAGTTTGTTTACATAATATATTATACATATTATATGAACCTATTTACCTACATTACATTAAATAAATTAAATTAAATCATTATAAATGTATACTGATTGAAAATTTGTATCGTAGTTCACTTAAAACTCTCGGATTGTACTTTCTTTTGTCTTATTGTCTCCAATCAGTGATTGAAGTGAGCAGAGCGAGTAGGCTCCTCAAAAGATAACAACTAAAACGTACATAATTCTCAGCCTCGTAGCATTCTTTTTTTTATGTTAAATCACTTTTCAAAGAATTAAAGATGCCACGTACATAATACCATTCACCTCCCATTTTATTTCTTGTTTTGGTTTCTACCACAATCTTCAAATTAAATGTTGGCATCTCCGAGTCAAAAACTTTTTCAAATGTAATAATCTTTATTTCATCTCCTTGACGAAACCAACATCAACTCGACAATTTTTTTAAACTGACTGTAATTTCGACTAATTTAAAATAACAATGGGTAAACAAAATACAATCAAATTACAGTCTTGGTGTCAAAAAGATAACACGATTATGAATTGGAAGTCTAAAGTAACATTTATGGCTATAGAGCGAAATATTCAATTTGGAGTAAAAAAAAAAAAAAAAGATTAAATTATATCAAATAATGCTAAAATAATTATAAATAATTTGCTATGTGATATAATATACAGTTCAGCAAAAATAATGCAATAATGACGTATGATACAAATAATTTTTATATATATATATAATTAAAATAATATTTATTTTTATTAAAAATGTTGTACTATTTTATCATATAAATTAATAAAGGTATAAGTACATCGTTCTTTAAGTTAAACTCAAAGTTCTATGTAAGAATTTCTAATAAATATTTTGAACGCTACAATACGTTATAAAGTGATATTTATCTTATTTTAATAGTAACCTATTTCCAATCAAAATAACTTAATTTGAGTATTTATATTAAAAAAAATGTAAATACTGTCATGGGAAAATATTATTTATTATTATAAACAAATATTATACAATAAGTTATTAATAAGAAAAGGTAACTTAATACTCACTATTCACAACACGTATGTTATAATATTATATCATCATAATTATACTTATTGTACCACATTGTTGTACATTTGTAGAGATTATTCTATTTTACATTTTAATAAATAAAAATATTATACGTTCATAAAGTTTTCAAATTATGAAGTTTAATATTTCCGGCAAACGAATGACATAGATTATAATATAATATATATCTTCGCTGTACACTGCAGTATCATTATAATCATTATAGATACGAGGTATGTCAATACAATAAATTATGTTCGAATTTGTTTTTGATCAAACGCACAGTTTGAATTTCATTTCACGTTACGAATCCATTAATCGCTGTAAAAAATTTAATAGAAAATCCATCTTATCACTATTTCTCTAAATTACTTCAAAAAATATGAATACTTAGTTAATAATCTTTCAAATGAATGTGACTGTATGAGTACCTAACAAGACTTTTAATTATATTGCAATTGTTCCTGAAACAATCATCTAACAAGTAACGATAGCTATCCAACTACAACAGTCAAATAACAATATTATTTTCAACTTTTATGATTTTTTTTTTTTTAAATCGACCTTGTAACAGTTATTTATACGATTTAAGTACTTAAATTTAAATTAAATATTTTAAACTTTATAGCTCCAAAATCAAAGTTGTAAATAATTAGGATATTTTAATGCGTGAAAGTAATAGGCACCTACGTGTTTTATTCTAAAGTGATTTCAGCTACTAAGTTAAAATAAAACAATAGGTACAACGAATTATTTTGACCTTGGATTTAAAAATTAGATTGATCAATTTTAATCGTTTTCTTTTTTTAAATTTTTAATAATATTTGTCAATTTTTCGGACGTCATGATTCTTATCACTTCCATCGTACAATACTATTGTATGTCAAGAAAATATTCATCCATAAATTGATACAATTTTATATTTTAGAAAGAATATGAATCCATAGTAGTTAATAATCATTTTTCGATGAAGGCCAAACAAAAATAATGATAATATTGTTAAAATACTTAATCAAAAATAAATATAACACCATTCTCAATTTCCAAGACGAAATCTTTAACATACATCACTGACGGTAGTAGATAATATTATAATAAATAAAAATATAATTATTATTTTTGCAACCAGCGATCGCAATAATTATGCAGAATTTTAATAATTTTATTAACACACATCATTTGTACATTACAATAATGTGTGTACGTTTGCAGATTAATAACGGAGATTATTAATAATTTCATTCATTATCAAATTCGTATCGCAAAAGTGAATTATATTATGTCATAAATTATCATTTATCTCGACACATAAGACTAATATCTTAACGAATGTCCTTGGTATGATATTATTTATATATATTTATATTGTATTTAGTTTTAACAATAAAACGAAATAATAATTTATACTCAATGCGGTTTTGATATATTATTTACGTTCAATTTCATTTGTGCGTCTTATACACACTCTTACACCATAAATTGTGCGTTATCTAACTATGTAAAGGATAGTAGCTTATATTAGTATACGTATAATATCTTTTGTCAAAAATCTATGTCACGTAAATCATTAGAAATAGATTTCTTTGTGTGGTTTTTTTTTTTTTTGCAGATAACTAACCTATCTCTCAATTCATGTACACATAAGTTTTCTAGTAATAATAACAATGAGAAAAATATCGTGTTTTTGCGAGCAGTAATCGAATGTGCTGTCAAATGAAAAAATGTCAAGTCGAGTTCGTTCTTCTATTTTTGTCAAAACAATAAGTTTTTCGGATTTATTTATGCTCACACCATCACCCCTTATAGGACACTATCACGTTCGTACGTTATATACAAACACCACGGGCGCCAGCCGCAAATCAAACCGTACATAGCATACACACCGCTACCGGATTTGACTAGGGAAACCAAAAAAATAACTGATGAAAAAAAAAACATTTCATTCCGTGCACTTTATATTAACAATTTTATCTCTGTAACTTTGTCCTGCATTATCGTCGTATCCGCGTATATGATTATACGTATATAGTATATTATTATATTGTATACTCTACAGTTTTGTAGGGGTGGAAATGTAAGTAACTCGAAGCGGCTCCACGAGGAAGCATATCCGTCTCGATAAGTCCCCTCGAACGATAACGTTAATAATAATAATATACCTATACGTCATATGAAAATAAAATATATTATATTATATAATATAAATACGCGTAATGCGCACTTTGGACGAGAAAAAAAATAAATTAACTTGCTAATTTGTAATATTTAAATATAAATGCACGGCGGCTTAATAATAATAATTTTGCGTTATAAGCGTTTATCGATAGGTATTATTGGATTTCGTGCACACTGCCAACGGTGCAAAATTATATTCGTTTTCGAAACGATCCAATGATTGGAAACCATATAGTGTCGTTGTCGTCATCGCAGAGACACGGTCGATTACATCGAATCACTGTCGGTCTGCTGGACATCACGCTCACAGATCGTTGGAACTAACGTAGTGTGGTCTTGTCTTTTTTCACACCAAGGGGTTGAACGCGATAGTCGAATAAACCCTTTTCCGATATATAAATATCCTTTTCACTTCGTATAAATCATCAGCAATGTGGAAAAAATGAAACTGTAGCGCGGAAAAACGAGTTTCAAACACACGATCACTATACGAGAAGGATCAATGAGAGTAATATACCTATATATAATATACGAGAAGACATGTAGGGCGGTCGGCTGTCGATCGGTATATAGGGTGACGACACGGCTTGATGGAGGATGTGACTGATGTGGGGAAAAGATGAAATTGAAAAACTGTTTTACTTCTACTCACTATTATTATTTTTAATATTTTTTTTTAAAAATATATCACGAGTGTAATTCTCGAAAAGATCTCCAAAAATATTGGCGCAACCATAAATAATAATATTTGATAATAATTGTTTTTACATTGATGTAGGTCAGGCATGCACATAACATATCCTGAAAAAATAATATGTAATAAATAGTAACATACCCACATAGCAATAAAAAAAAAAGATTTTCGAAAAAAATAATAATAATAGTTTAGGTAGCGATAAATGCGCTATTACTGTATGATTTTTCGTGTGCCTGCTGTACGTTTAGATTTTTATAGACTATTGTATCTTATACAATAAATACTTCTTTTTAAACTAGTATAATTATTAATTTATAGAAAGACCGTTGCGATTTCATCACTATAATAATATAAACACGGCGGTTCATATTATAAAGCTACTGCAACTATGTCTATCAGTCTGAAATAAATTTGATTACAATTTAATTAAAAACGTTAGATGGAACCGTTTTCATCCTTGTATTTGCGTACAAATTTGTTGTTTGATAATGAATTCACCATATTCGTATTAATAATAATAGTATGTATATTATAACGATCGAGAGATGTACCCCTAATATCTATTATATATCTAAGCTAGTAGTCTCTGTGATCCGCATAAAGGTCAACACGTGGAGAATTTCTATGCAACAGCGACGGCGTGTATACGTGTATTATATAAATATTATGTACGATGTAAACTATGTTTATTATATACTTTCAGGCAACAAAAGGATCGTACGTTATCGTTTGACACAATACCCAGATTCCAAGTAAATATATATACCTATACACACGGTATATCGCAAAAAAAAAACATGTTAGAATATAAATAAATCTAATGCTGTTACCAGGGGTTCGACAGTATACAAAAACGAGAAGATATATGTATTTATTATGAAGAAAAAGCCTGACCGGATGTACTGTCAAATAACGTCGTGGCAGAGTGTGCAGTAGTCTTGGCGATAGTGGTGTATTGTCGTTTAAGTTCTTAAAATAACGATAAACTGTCATAAAAATATATTATAGGTAGGGATTCCGTACGTTCCATATGTATTTTACGGGATAATTCATATTTGAATGTAACGTCCCTGTGTCCCGAAAAAAGTTCAAAAATAACATTTTTGTTCCGTATTTTGGACAACCCATCCCGTATGTGCACCTACCATATTTTAAAATTATTTCAAAAATTCATATTTTAGTCAAAAATATGCTAGATAATAAAATAATGTATAATAATAAGTACCTAAAACTAAAATGTTCATAAATTATTTAAATTTTTGTTTATATTGTTAATACATTTTTAATTTTTTTGTTACAGATTTACTATGGAAAAGTCACCTAGTTATTTGTTTTTAATTTTAATTATAATTTATGTTTATTTCAAGAATCGATATGCAATTTTAGCTATTAAATTTTTATCATGGATTTGATAAGAAACATCAGATACTTAATTTATTTGATTTAGTAATAATACGTATTTTAATTTTTAACAGAAGTCCTAAGATTAAAAAAATATTTCAATTATTTTTCTAGCACAAAAAAAAATCTGAAACTTGTTAAGAGCTTACTTTTATGTAGCGTTATAGTTAAATTATAACTTTGAATTTTGAGAGACTACTTCTTCACACCTCCTTCAAATTTCAATTAATATCGATGTAAATCACAATTATATAGGTATGGTTTAAAATATCTCATATTATCTTAAAAATAAAAATGTGTGTGTGTGTAGTACACTTGGGCTACAACAGTATAAAACGTCTATAAAGACTACATATTTCCGAGAAAAGTGTTAAGGAAAATTTATGATGGTACTGTCTATAACTCTAATACTCGAGTGTGGGAGAGAAAACCGGATAAACAGCTGAGGCAATTTTGTTTGGAAAAAGAAATATTATTAAATTTACAAGAGGTGCAAAATTGAGGTAGGCACACTGTGTCCGTAGAGCCGACAATACTATTGGTAGTTAAAACAGTACTCATGAACAATATACAATATAAATAGGAAAAAACCGAGCAGTAGACCGATGAAATGGTGGTTAGATTATGCGATCAAAAGAGATATATAGTGAAATTGAGACCAGATTGGCATGTGAACCTAAGCCATGTGTATAACAAAGAAGGACAAAAGGGATTTGTATTGGTAGTAAGGGCCAAGATCGTATATAGTAACGAAAATAAAAAAATGATTATTTTTTTCTACGATCAGATTATTATTAAATAACATAGATAACCATAACATTAAAATCTATCATTATTTTTCCCCCAGGTCTTAATTATAATGCAAACGCCATTGTAACTATAAATTTAATAATTGTGTATTGAAATGGATAAGAAAATAAATAATAACAATATTATGAGATACTTAAAAATAAACTGTATTTATATAAACTAAAACAAATTGTTTTTAGCTCAAAAATCGTCAAAATGGCACGTCTATGTATTGTCACTCAAGCAAAAAAAAAAAAAAAAAAACAATCTCGAATTCTTATTTTCTGAATTATAAACAAATAACAATAATAAAAAAACCGTTTGTTAAAACGTTTAAAATAAATTAAACATTTCATGAACCCCAGTTTATTGGTAGTTTTTTATTTAGTGAAACAGTCATTTGAACTACAAAAATAGTTAGATAACTTCAAAATAAATAAATACATCAACTGCAATAAACATGATATTTTAGAATTTAAAATTAAAATGTAATTTAAATTTAATGTATACAGAATCTTGAATTGGTAACCAACTATAAGTATTTAAAATTTAGGTTTAATAAACATTATTTATGATACTTTATTTAAATGTTAGTCATTATAAGTTTTAATATGTATAATTTAAACAAAATTAAATGTTTATATAACATCGCACATTTTTCTTATAAAATAAACACTTTAATCTAATTTTATTAAGTCTTATTCTTCTAACCTTATAGATTCAGCTCAATCTCAATTTTTGTACAAGTTTTAACATCGGTAAATATAATATATATTATATACAATTAAATAAATTATAATATATATTATATAATATTATTATAATTAATTTATAATAAATATTATAGTTATCCGGTGTTGAAAGTTTAGTATAAGTTTCTACGAGTGTTTTTTTTTTAGTTTACTAATATTATTAATTAAATCCTACGTGTATATTCAGTTATTTAATATGGTGTGTGGGTAATTATAAAATGTAGCATACGTTTGTAATAATAGTTAATTATTCACGGATTTATTTTATTCTTTTAATTATAATAATTATTATATGTTAAAAAATAAATATTTATACTAACATCCTTTATATTGTATACTTAAATGATTTAAACTATATGTTACTAACATTTATTATTATTAAGTACCTAATCAATGTAAAATTAAATTGTAAATGTAACTGAGTTAGGTTAGGTGGATATTTATCCACCTAAAAGTGTAGGTGTTTAATTTCATAAGATGAATTGTAAAGATTTTTGTCTTGCAGACATAAACCTTTTTTTTTGTGGGGAGGTGTTATTAGGTGCTACGAGATATGAAGGCTAGGTAAGTATGACCATGCCACGTGTTGAGGAGTATCACATGCTACTGCCTACTAGTGACCATGACACGGGTCAGGATAGTAAGTGCACCAATCGCATTGCAATAAGAATGCATTTATGAGTGCGGTCACTGGTCACTTACTCTTTAACAATGTATTTTCATACGGCAATTATAAAACATATAAAGTAGTATTGTAGTACATTATCAAATGCAGATACTCATTTGCAACAACAAATACAAGGATACCTGGTTCAACCCAGAAGGCTAAGAGTCAATGTAAACAAGAGTCGCAATACATATAAGAGAGCTCAAAGGAACATCAACTTCAATGTACCATAGCCCCAGAGACCTGAGCACCTTCACGACATTCAGCTACTTGTGTATCATTTATACACAATAAACACATTATTTGTTCTTAAGATGTAACTTTCATTTAAAATAACACTCTGGATTTCAACTCTGATATTGGCACGCAACAATATAAATTAAAAAATACCACCAGAAAGTTTAAAACGGGCACAATGTTCGAATTAAAATACTTCATGTTGAACCTTCGTTGAATTATTATAATTATAGGTACTATTAGGTAAATAATGATGATAATGTTTGGAAAAATAAACGGTGCCTTGGAATCCTTATGTCAGCCGATTAGAATCAATGAACGTTATTGCTGGTCAATATTAATATAAATGACGCTGTACCCGGTGTCCCGGTGATTTTCCACGGTGTCGGACGATATTCCGATCGAGTTGATTTACAGTCGTAAATTATTTGAGACCTTTACGTATGTCTGCACAACAATATAAATAGGAAATAAAATGGATTCTACAGACATGACTACCGAAAAAATATAAGAACATTTATTGAAGATCTACTAAACGAAATTATAGCGACAGCCATTGAAACAGCACGCAAAGAAAATACCTCTTTCGCACTATCGAGGAAAATACCGCAATCGATGAAGACATTGCGATCGTAGAAGACACTGTAACCGAGTAAGGCATCGAAATTAGTACCAATATAGGAGGTGGCGTATAACGTGGTGCAAGATATATTACGATTTATATTGGTCACCTTTGCACATTTTCCCGACTGTGACGTTCACCTCACAAAGTGACACGCCAACCATCACGGCGGAAAGCGATTATTAATTTCTTCGGGCTGACCAAACTTAACCTAACCTAACCTGGCAGCTAGCACGCGATGCGACACAAATGACGTACAAAATATTTGGAAAGAAATTTTCGAGAATTTCTTTTTTTTTTTGGGGGGGGGGACACGTGCGTTTAACGGTATATAAATTGAGACGAGAAAACGAAACACGGAACGAACTTATAATATATAATAACAGTTTGGTGCTTCACATACGGAACCGGCGGCGGCGGAGACTCGGCCGGCGGCGTTGGAATTGCTGAGGGACGAAAAAGAGAGAGCGTTAGCTGACGGCAGCACGAATGCACGATACATAAATTTCAAGTCAGTTGTTTATCCAGGATTAGGTACTAATGTGAAATATATCTCACGAATTCGGATTGCCATTTCGGCATATGTCAAATATGTCTTTTTTGAGTTTGCTAGGACTCCTTCGTCACTGATGTCCACTATGTAAACGTATTGTTGCCGAGTTAAATTTCTTATTCATTGACACACCATACCTTATCCCAATTTTACAGATATGCTTTGGTGATGTTAATTTTGAATTAGATAAGTATTATTATTATGATAATAATTAGAAGTAGGTACTTATAAGTATTTATAAAAATATAAAGTAAGCCCGAAATATCGACGATTAAAATTTTAAATAATTATACAAGTTAATTTATTAAATTTTTATAGTTAAATATACTTTTATTTCTATATATATTTACTATTATTAAATAATAGTTTGTTTTAAAGGTAATATGTGTTTCATAAATAATTATTAAACATTGTTTTCCTTAAATTAAATTGTATATTTTATTTAATGTTTACAAATACGTGAAAAAAAAACAAGTGAATATTTATACTATAACAGTAGTAAACCATCATATGGTTAATTAGATTATGGAAACATCACTCGGTATATTTCACATATTATTATGTTGATTTAAACCAAAACGAAGTACCGCAGTAGTTGATGGAAACCATTATAAAGTTTTCTAAAATCTCTATTATTTATCCCCTAAGGTTAATATCTACCATTTATAAGCGTTTAAACAAACATACGATTAGTTTATTTTTGTTATTTTTTCAGAACTCAATGTGAATAAAATGAAAACATAATGTTCTTAAGTATAATATTAGGTACTTTTAAATATATTTGAATATCTAGTTGTAAGAAAAGTATTAAAATGGTTTTCAAAATCATTATCCTCTACAGGTATTATTGTATTAAGTGAATCATTTATATTTTTTTTATAAGTAATTACTGGATTTTGAACTAATTATACGCCTACATAATTTTATACATAAAATATTGAAATAACGTCATAATATTTGCCTATTAAAAATATTGATTATTATTAAATTGATTATTGAATATATGTACAAATATATATATATACACTTTATGCGACTTGAATTATTATGAGTATTTTCGAAGTTTATGCGAAATTATTTTCTTTGCCATAAGTCATAACGGTAGATGAATCAATATATATGATAATTTTAATATATTAAAATATTTCATATTTTTTTTACAACTTACACGCCTTTTTACTTTTACAAAATCATTCTTACTGTTTCATCTTCCAAGGTGATTTAAATCTCTCTTTGTTCGATTTTGTCTACCCCGTCGTAATGTTTCTCTGAGACGTGATTCACTTTGCTTAGTAAATAGTACTTCACAATAGACTTGTTTTAGCTCACCATACAATACGCCCGTCGCAAACCGATAGCACGCCACGACTTTGTCATAGTCATATTATTAAAGTGAGGTACCGCAGACCGTTGTTTTTTTTTTTTTTTTTGTAATCTAATCGACGTCGATCCGTGTGTGGCTAATCAATTTTAGTTTGTATGCTACAATTCTTAGACGAATTAATTTGATAAAACACCCCGTCACATAATATTCCGACCTGTGTGAGACGGACTCTCCGTCCCGCTCAGAACAATAGTATGACGACAAAATATATTAACAAAATTAACAAACCCCCGAGTGATCGGACGCGAGACGATTCCTGCAGGGTTGTTCAGGGCACCGACGATGCTGTCATTCAGAATCTGCAGAGTACCCCTATTATAATACAGTGTACACATTCTCGAAGCACAGAAGTCAAACTCGAGCAAGATGATAATATGGACACTGTTTGTGGAATGAGTACTGTTATTATTGTCTTTTCACTGGTCAAATTAATTTACACACGTAAGTTCACTTATTCTTGTTCATCGTACTACAATGTATTATTATACGCGTATACACTATACAGTGTACGTAATTATTTTATAACGAACAGCTGCACATCGGGAGTACTCGTTGGCGTCTCGAGATGAATTATTCTCGGTTCAATGTTTTTACTACTGGTAAAATGATCTACACAAAATGTATATTACGCTGTACTAACCGTGTAAATCGCGATTGAAATTCTAAGGAACAAAACTAAAGGTAACTGAAGCCATAAATGTATATTCTCTTCGTGTAGTGTAGTTAAGTGAATTAAAATAATTTAAGAAATATCCTCGGGAATACCCGATACCTACCAATCGTGGATTTTTATTTTAGTAGTTAATAGTTATACACTATTATTACGTTTATTAGAAATAAAATAATAACCCGAAACGTTTTAGTAATGAAAAAAAAATATTTACTTTTATCGATATAATAATAATATGTGCACGTATATATAATATCAAAGGGATCGTAAACGATTATATTATAATATTATACTGGCCATTAAATTCGTCCGGAGATAGTGTATTTTATAATACGGTGGATCGATAAAAATAATTAAATTGCTTAAAATATGTCACGAAATGAATGTTGGCTAATATTATATTATTATTGAATGCTATGCTAATGGACTGAAGAAAATATGAAGTATAGGTATTTCCTATTCACAGGCATATTTTATTTATTTACCTTTTTTTTAGTTTTTAGAGAGTCCAATATTTGTGTATGGTTAAAAAACTTTTTGAGTGAAATCAGGCGAAAATTCTCTCTAAGTAAATCAACTTGTGTATTTTATTTCCCTTGACGTCACTGATAACAGTGTAAAAGTAATTGGGTTACACAAAATTCAATGTTCATTTTGTTCTGTGGTACAATTAACTGATTATATACTGCCCAAGTTGAAGTTTAATGTTCACCAAAAGGTTTTTTTTTTTTTTTGAATTCATAAATTAGACAATATCGTACACTAGAGTGGTGAATGTATATATTGTCTTAAAAAGAAAAAGATAAAATAATAATAATATACTATATTATAAAGGTACCTATAGTTTAAATGTGTAAACATGGGTGAAACTCAAAATTAAAATATAATACTAAGTTTTATCATCATGCGTATATTATATATTTTATAAAGAAGGTATCTACATTTTTATCAAATAAATTTCATGTTATATTATACACTATGGTCTCATCACTGCTAATCTAAAAATTCATATGTATTTACTTTAGTTTTAAAGCTTAAAAGTAAAAATTATATGAACATTATATAAGTTTTAGAATTTAAAATATTATCAGTGAGCATCCTACCACCCAACAGTTTTTATTTATTTATAGTAAAAAAATACACAAGACTAGAAATCACATAAAAATAAAAAAAACATAGGTAATATTTATCTAACGTATTTTCGACCTTCTGATGACGCAGAAATAACGAATCTTACCTTCGCGATAGGTATCTTGTTTATTTATTTCATAAAAAAACACATACATATATTTTTAATTCATTATTTTCCCCTTCCGCTTTCGGGGTTATGGTTGAAAATGAAAATTCCAATTTTTTATTCGAATCAAGCCCGTTTTTTTTTGGAAAGAAACTGAACAAACTTTCGATCTATCCATTCCCATCATTGGACATAATATAATTTATAAATCGTCAGACAATACCTTCACTAATCATTTATCTATGAATATAATATTTTCTTTGCCCATATTATAATATGTAGTAAGTATCATTTAAAATAAAAAAAAAGGTCATTGTCATCGTGAACGACTCGACGATCTAATGGTGTTGATACGGGATCGGACCGTACCCTAAATTATTAAATTTTAGATAGGTGACTACAGGTTCAACACGATGCGTATAATATATTAAACATAATGTTTTATCCTATAAAAATAATAAAAACGTGAGTTGGCTAGCCGTAGTCCTCAGTACTGTATGAATAGTGTTATTTCGTCTATAATCTAAACGTAAAGAGCCACAGGTGCTTTCATATTTACAATATAATATTTTGATATAATTACATTACATTGAGTTTATATATATACGAAACTGAATATCATGTTCACCTAGCAGTGATTCATACTAATCATGTTCACCCCAATTTTTTAATTTAACAATAGATTTAATCAAATTATAGTTTTTGGAATGTTTAAATTGATACTTTGAAACCATATTTTCAAATCCTAGGGATTTTTTTTTTTTATTTCTTAAAGAGTGTTGGAATAAACCTAGATATTATAATTATCCCAAGTCAACAAAATTAAATAATTCAAAAATCACACGTTCAAATTTTGATTTTTATGTGTCAATATTTTTTGGAAAATATTTGGTAAACAATAACAATTTATTATAAGAAATAGAATTGTAGTTTTAAAAAATGTAAGTTTATACTTTCATATAAGGGTCTTTAAGAAGTAAAAAAATCTCAAGAATTTGAAATTATGGTCATATTAAGTTTCGATATTTAAAAATTAAAAAATTTGATTTTCTATAACTTTATTATTGAAGAAAAAATAAAGGGGCAGTGCATGCTTTGTGAATCAATATATATTATTTATAGACTATGATTTTTTGTACCAATTCAGTATTATAATTCTATAGTTCAGTTATTATCTTTTAACACGATTCGGCAAGATAATAAAAACGATGCATATTACCTATCATAATATAGTCACTACTAGTCATTATCCATCATTCTATAATAGTTTCCAATATTATTTATTTCAGAAAGAAAATTATACCTAGTGCAAATCATAACAAACGTAGCACTTGAATTCAGTTTTATAATTTCACAAAACCCTATTATATTCGAAAAATACCAATTTGAAAGAAGTTATTAATAGTCACGAAAACTATTATAGAAACTACATGCAGATATATTCTGTGAATATAAAATATAGTCACGAATAGAATATTATATTCACCGATATATAGGTTTTCGCCGTTTTTGCGACACATGACGGTTTCTCAGTCTCATATCGCGACATGCGTTTCGACTCTTAAGTTATACATCATAATATAGCGTGAGAGCATTGTACGTAAAACTTACACGAATTTGATGATCGATAAAATATCTCGTCAATAACAATTTAGTATTTAGCTGTTCTTCTTTCAAAACGCATTTTATTTATTATCCTGTATAGAAATAATCGATTAAATTATCAATTGGTATAATATAATTATGAGAAACACCTCAACGCCAACCGTTATATTTGAAGAGTGCTGGAGAAATTATCAAATTCTTAGATCGCTATTTGGACTTAAATGTGAGGTCATACGAACGTTGAGAATTGGCATACGAATCCATATGAATTACGCACTAAATTATGGGGCCAGAAAAAACACCTTAACACTATCTGTTCTCCTGATGAATGAAAGGGAAATATTTCTCCAATTTGATTTTTTTTTTTTTACTTTTTTTATTCAATCTACCTATAAACGTACAATATTATTATCATAAATTGTGCTCTATATTACATTTAATATTTCAATAAATTATAAATATTTAAATGAAATTTGTTTTTATAAAAATATATCAAAAAAATTAAAACTCAAAGCTTAAATAATGATAAATAAATTTTGATTTTATAAATAAGACGCGAGCAGCAAGTTAGCCATCCTATATAATATTATAATGGATTGCTTAAACCCCAAATTTGAACGTTAAAGTAATTACTTTAATGTTGAAAACGTAAAGATCATTGTTTTGACGAATAAATGACATTCTTTATTATAGACGATACGCCCAATGTTAAACAATATTTTTATATTATGAATTTGTTTTTATTAAATTATTCTATTATGTACCTATCTGAAACTCGTAGCTCCAATATTTCAATTTAATTAAAAAACTTATTCACAGAACAGAAATATTGCATTGTGTAACATAAAATACATTGAAACGTATTACGTAATAAAAACTATGTTTTATCAGAAATAATGTAGTGAAAAATAAACTACCTATATAAAAGATTAAATCACACGAACTTTTTATGTGATTTTTCTTATTAAAATGGTTTTTTAATTTTACTGTGTCTAAAAACACTTTATTTTCTTCTACTAATAGATTTCAATTAATCAATTACAATTTTAATGAACTAAATGTAACTTTTTTTTATTATCTGAAAATTAGTATATCTTATAACTTATAGTTAAATCTATTTTAGATTAGAAAATCATTTTATTACATAATATAAAACACTTTATTGTAATCGATTTTTCAAGAATTTTACAAAATGCATGGTTCATCCCAATCGCACATATGTAATTGTTTTATTTTTTTATCAGCTCACAAATAAATAATATAATTTCAATCAGTGGAGGTATCAAAAGAAAGTGGTTAAGGAGTTCAATAAATAAATTTTTAAATAGTATTATTTAATAAAAAAATAAAACACGATAGATAGTTTTAAAATAAAAATACAAATTAAAAGAAAACTAGTGTATTGTTAACTATTATTTTTATGAAATAAAAACATTTTAGATGACATTTTTCTACTTAACCAGTTGAGATTAAATTTTAGAATTAGTCGATGCTGCCACCGTTGTACGTTAAAACTATAACCCTTAGATTTCTGTAAAGTTTAAGGTATAATATAATATAGATACAACTTGTAACACAAGACTATAACATTTTCTTACTCGCATTATAATATGATACAGATAATAAAATCGTTATAAAATATAAATATTCACATATTTTAACCTTTATAATCAACGGTGTAGAAATGCAATAAAATATTTAACCACAATATTATAAAAATCATACAAAATTTAAAACAGTTTAATTTGACATTCTATTAAAAAAAAAAGAATACATTTCTTAATACGCCATTGATTTTGATTCAAACAATATTGAATTTATTAATTATAATATTGTTATCGTCATTTTTTTTTTTTTTTTGTGATAATTGGTCATACTATACTATGCAATATGCATATTATAAATAAGTACATCTACTAATATCTTATGATATACAATTGTTATGCTTCATTGCTTTTGATTAGGTACACCAACATCAATACAGATAAATTAAAAATATGATACTATATACAATGTTCTTATGTTAAAAAATCAATAAAACCATTAGGTTTTTATTTTTTTTATTTCAAATTTAAAATAAGCTCGAGATGTGGGCTATATTTACGAGTATCATGAATTTTTTATTTAACACATTTTGTTTGATTCTTATCGTTAATCCACGTTCAAATGTATTAGTGAAACATAATAATTAATAATAAATTATGAAAACCTATTGAAGTCTTATGAATAATGATAATAATATAATATACATACAATAATTTTATTATACTAATATAATACTTTGCTATCGATTCATCAGACGTAATAGTTATTTAAATATTATGTAGAATATATTTATTTACAATTATTGCGTTGAAGTTTATAAATCACTATAGAATTATGTATTAACAACACTAGTATAGTTAATACAGAACACATTTAAACACGAGTAAAATATGCATTACAAAAATTGCTACATTCCGTATGGCTTATGTTCAATTTCGATAATCATTGTGGCAATATTTATTGCCTGCTCTACGTATTGGTATTGCCCAGCAAACCCTAAGATCGACGAAAAGCACCTAGTCATCGACAAAGCCAAGTCTATAGTAAGACAGCTAGACGTCATAGACGACATCATATTTTCCCACAGTCCGATTTACAATTTTATCAAGATTAAGGTAATCGAATTAAAATACATGTAAAAGTAAAAAAAAAAAAAATCGTTTCACATTTTCTATATTTAATTCTTAGAAATACCTATGTTCATTCAACATTTTTTACAAATTTAAAACCCCATGAAAAATCGGGTATTTTCAAATGTCTAATCAATTTTATATATTTTGAGTAAAATCATCTTGTAGATTTTAAAAATTCATGATTTCTGTAGTAGATATTATAAATTGTATTAATAATTTTAAATGCTAAAACCTGATCGTTTCTTGGACCATTATATATAGGTACCTCAAAGTACCAATGTGACATATTTTCCTAACAACGAATATTCAATTATTATAAAATGTCCTTTACTGCATGTATAATAATCATATTATTCATATTATTATAATTATAGCATAATAATTGCTTATTAATTAGAAGTCGATTTATTTTTTTTAATATTTTGATTAGGATAGTTTACTATATTTTATTCAGTTATTTTAAATTAAAATACTATATTTTCCATTACATTAAATGTACTTTATTATAAATGCATGTAATTCATGACTTGTTGTAATAACTATCCCCCTCCGCCTGATCCTGCTACCTACAACAAATAAGTATATAAGTTGAGTAAACGAAGAGTGATTGCTCGAAAAATCACAGACCTAACATAAAATTATGTAAAAAATAACTTTACTTTTTAAGAAAATTTGTTTTCATCAAAAAGTAATAATTGCTTTTTATTTAACAAACGAAAAAAACATTTCCGTACGCGCAGAGAGTCAAACTACAAACGAGACGTAATAATAAATCTCGTTATTATTAATGATTACCTATTAATAAGTAAACTGCAAAACCGTAAACTGTAGGTAGTTGTGTATAATACAACGCGGTAGAACAAAAAAAAAAAGTATAAATAAATATTATTTACTAATGAAAACAAAAGAATATTTTATGTTTTTGAAAAATACGATGTATCCTATATATTATTTTGTTAGTTTTGTCATAAATATTATATATGTTCGTGAAATAGGTACCCACGTACGTATATTATAACGACGTGTGTAGAGTCAAGGGACACGCGCGTGTATAATTGAATTTTTACCATAAACGAGATTAATTTCACGTGAATATGAACCGTTACGTAATACGTATTACTATGCGAGTGGCAAATGTTTGATGGTACTTACGTTTATGTACCTACTATACCTGTATAATGAGCTTACTCTTGGGACGCGCGTGTGTACATATATTAATTCAGCGTGAGATCGGAATTTCGGGTGTGTATAATATATAAATGTATGACGTTATTATGATATTATGTTGTACCTATATAGTTTTAATTCAGACAGCCGTTATGAATCCGGCAAAAACCCTTTTTCGTATAGTTTTTGGTCAAACGCCGTAGTTTTTTCACTCAAATTTCTTGTCGAGTCACTATAATCCCGCGACCGACAATATTTTAGGCGGGTCACGGTTATATTATTGCAGTCGAAGATTTTAAAATATCAAACACAACATGATTATAACGCGATTAACGATGTAATAATATTATTATATTGTAGTATAATAATTATATTCCTCATCAATATCGTACTGCGTTTACAAGTTATTACGTATTATATAATATGTAATGAATTATATTATGTTTGTGCGGTGATGGGAAGTGTTGAAGACAAAATAATAAAATACTCATTTGTGCGAGGGCGCAAGTGCACAACCACCCCATCAGAATTTACCATGATAATTACATATTTTGTACCTAAGATTAATATATATAATGCACTTCACAATAACGTGTCTCTTTCATAAGGACTGTGAAGAACTTCGCATAAAAATATATTCTTTGTCACGAAACCTTATATATACGTAATATATACATATATGTATATTTACTTATTATATATATATATCCTATTGTTTATGAGACGTTATAGCTTATGCAATTCACATGACGCATATAATCAACAATTAATCTTTATATTGACACATACATACAGAAATTGAGTAAAGTGTTGTATGATAATTAATTTCAAAAGTTTAGAAAATTTAACTTATCTGGTAATAATTAATAATATCTGGAAACTCTTAAACGACTTAAACCCAAAGTACAAAATAATATATTCATCAAGATTGTTCACGATTGATGTGGACGTTAATTTTTATTTTTTACCCATATATTCATTAGTATTACGACTTTTTATTAGGTTGAATTCTTTTCGATTATTATAATAATATCTAAGAAGTATCTATGTATTATAATGGTAATAACTCTAACTGCACGTTTTAAAACATTCGTTTTGTAATGTACCTACTGTTTGTGTATAAAATTTAAGTTTTAATCTAACGCGCTTAATAATTTCTAACGTCATGATTTTGACGTTGTACACAAGTGTGTACACTGTACAATAATTAATAATCCTTCGGGTAGTTTATGAGTAGTCTAGCTTAGAGTTTATTGTTGCAGATAAACGCCGCGGTGGATGCCATGGACAACGAGGGAGACGATTTAGCCGTCGAGTACTTTACTGACGCCCTGCTTTTAATTGGACCCAATCAAAAAGTTTTGAGATTAATGCATCATAATTTACCCAGACACATTATCACAAAAATCAAACATAGTTACGGCAAATACTTAGAAGAAGTAGACGACATAGAAACATAAATGGTATAGGTATTATGTATACTGCAGTTTTATTTCAATTTTGACATTAAATGCCCAAAAACAAATTCATTTCGTGATACGAAAACACAAAAAAAAAAAAATGTCTTAAACAATTATTATATTATGTCAATGACTTAAGACTTAAAAAATATTAAAAAAATTTTTAATTTAATTTTAATTATTATTGTTTATAGTTATTCTATTATTAACAACTGTAATCATTTTTTTATCCGTCGCAACTATTTTCAACATACTATAGATACCAAAAATAAAAAATAAATTTGTGGTCTTTCTCTTGATTCGTTAAATAATAATGAAAAATAGTAAGAGTTCATGTATTTTTTTTCAATAGCTGAAAAATCATAAAAATAATCCACAAAACTTAAAAACCGGGGAATAAATGAAAAACCGAATTCCTGGGTTATTGAAAATTGAATTACTTTTTAAGCTAAGAAAACATCATCTTTGATTTTCAAAAAAAAAGATGCCAAAGTCATCAATGTCCAGGTACTATTTATCAGTAAACACTTTTCAATGTTATTAAATTAAAATTGATTTTTATATATTCTATTTTCCACAATATAATGTTATAATAGTATAAAACACAATATATCTAATATTATTTACTATATTTTATAATATTACTATAGAGTTGACAGTCGTTCGTATGAAATTCGATAGGCATTTATCTATGACGATATCAAATGCAGCTCAAACCTTTTCATGTTACGTAACAATATAATAAAAGTACAATTAAATTATTGAAAACTGTAGCATGTATGTTGTAGTAGTTTATAGTTTATACTTAGACTTTTTGTTCATAAAATCCTAAGATTATTTTTTACAAAAATCGGAAAAACAATAAATCGATAACTCTTTCGGTTATTAGTAAAATACACAACACTTACAGTGACACATTCAATTAATACATCGCGCGCTTAGTCGTTAATATATTTTAATGTTTAATAACTATAATATAATAGCATACAATTTAAAATCGTAATAAATATCGAATGATATTCCGTAAATTTTGTAACCATTACACCTAGGCCATTAGAATAATAATTTACGGTGATACGTATGTGTAGGATAATAATTGGAGTTTTTCGCAGTACATATGACCATATCTTGTGAATAGATATTCAAATAGATATTCAAATGTACTGTTTGTATATTTTACATGGAATTAATGAACCGTGAAAAATGTTAATAGTTTGTGCATATAATATAACCATTAAACGTTAGTTGAATTATTATATTTTTATAGGTGTGGAAGAGCAACTACCTATATTAAAGACGATCACACGTATTATGTACAGCGTACTAGTATAATGTATTTATGTATTATAATCGAAGGTTAGAAACACAGAACAATAATTGTCAGAATCTTATATTCTGATTTTCGTTGAAACCGATTTTCGAACAAATGGAAAATAAATGCGATTTTATTAACGGATGCATAGACGGTTCCGGAGGGACGGGAAAACCGGATATTTTCAATACTTGACAAAATACATAACAGAAAAAAAAACGCGTTCGTCTCGTACTGTAGGACGTAGGTCGTTAGTTCTATATATTATTTTACACGATATATAAACATATGTATGACCTACTGCGACCTACATATACATAATAATATTTTGCATTATGCTTATGCAGTTAAGCGTATTGCACGGTCCAGTGGCGTTCACGATTTATTGTTACCAGACATTTTACGAATAGCTGTGAGTGTCTGACATTAAAAAGCGGTTTGTTGAAATATGCGATAATCTTTACTAGATCAAATTTAATTATTATATATTATTTAAATATTTCTTTTGTGGAAATTGTTCTTAGATGTATTTCTACATCAAAGAAACTAGCTGTGTAAATGTCTAATGTTTTTGGAATTCGTTATTCCGATAAAATGCTATTAAACCTCGTTAATAATAACATTTATTGTGAATTTTAAAGTATTCTATGAAGCTAAAAAAAGTAGTTTACGGAGAACAGTCAATAACAGACAATAAACTTATTCTTTTTCATTTTCTCATTAATGAATTTAATGATGAGTTATATATAGGTACTATATATAATAATATATGGAACAATATATTTCCTGAAAAATTGTTAGGAAAAATATAATGTAGGTACCGTACAATAAAAAGCACATTTTTCTCAAATAATAATAACAATAACCTCTCCTGTATAACTCTTGTACTGTATTTACAAAGAGTTTTATTTCAATTTAAAATGTAAAACAAATGTTATTTAAAAGCATATTGTGTGTAAGCTTGAAAAATAAATAGAAATTATACAACAATATTTTTTTTCGTATTCTTCGCAATTATTGTAATGTACGAGTTCTTATATCGTTCTAAGATATTCTATAATATTTTGCTTGTGCAAATAAAATTGTTGCACATTTATTTTGCAAATACAAATTAATTTTTGAAGCTTTGGAAGTGATAGAGGAATAAAAGTTTTCATATTGTTTGTTATCGAATGAACATTGAACAACAAACGTTGTAATTTACAGAATGGAAATATAAAAAACTACTGAAAAAACTTTTTTGTAAATTAACTAACTCAAATTGTTAATGTAAATAATACTTAAAATTATTTAAACCTCTTAATAAAGATTACAATACTTTTTGAAATGTGTTAACCTTTAATAACGACGTCGATTATAACTTATATTAATAATGTATCATAATATATATATAGAGAGAGATGTTTATGTTTGAACATTAAAAACAAAATTGATCAGAAATTAGACTTATATTATACTTTCAAATATTAACAATAAATCTACCTAACTAATTTAAAAAAGTATTTTTCATTTTTAATATTGATCAATACTTTAACACATGGAACTGAGTGGGTATTCTAAAGTTACCGTAGGTAATGTTAATCTATATAATCATCAATACGTTTACTATCGTATTATCCATATATATATACTGTGGTTCATTATTTATATTGTTTATTTTGTGATTAGTCAATATTGAGAATTGATAAACAGTACGCTTTAGTCCATTTCGATAAAAATATTTTAAATTATATTTGGAGTGCCAGAGTAAGTTACATCTATAATTAATGATAAATACAAACCAATTATATTTAAAAATAGTATGATCCATATGTGGTTCACGAACTTTTGATTTAATTTAACACATGGATAGTCACTTGATATATTATATATTTTTATTTAAAGAAAGTAAGACCCTTGAAATTTTCAGTTATTTTTAAATCAAAAATTAATATAAAGTCAACATTTTTTAGAAATAATAATACCAATAAAGACTATAAAATATTAAAATAAATAAGAAGTGTTCTAATTCCCATTTTAATAAAATACATCAGATTAATAAATTACATCAGATTGTAGAATAGAACAAATACAATTTTTGAATTCTTTACTAGTTTCTGATTTAATCCTCAGTTATAAAACAATCTGAAATCTATTTTTTGATCAAATATCGTCTTTTTTTTGTAATTTATTTTTGGACAGAACAAGAACTTTAACAGAATTATTTACGATTAAAATATTTATTATTATTATTATTGCTTTTTAAAGACACACCTGCACACAATACGAACCGACCAACTAAAATACCACTATTTAAAAAAAAAAAAAAGAAACATGAACAGTTTAAACTTTAAATTGTTTATATTTATTTAATTAAAAATATATTTATTAAAATATGACAAAAAAAAAAAAAAAAAAAAATGAAATAACAACTAACAAAAGCAAAATTTAATGAACACTGTTTTATTATACCTATGCCATTTGTTAGTATAGTTTTACACAACTTTTCATTGAGTTTTTTTTTTATTCAAATGAAAAGTTAACTTACTTCCCTACAACTTATTAAAAATATAAATAAATTTAGAAAACTTTATTTTAAATTAAATAAATTAACTGACAAAGGTTGATGAAAAAATAAGCTTTATATCATACAAAATTCGGTACGAAGTACAATTTTTTTAATTGAAAGTGCTGTCATTGCTATTTTGGTTGGAATAATTTCAAAACCTTAGAATATAATATGTATTATTTATTACCATACTTTGTATTATTGAAACCTTAAGTACATTAATGTTTGAGTTACAAAAATAAACACGATACGTTAATAGTTATTTTAAATTCATATTTAAAATATTTGAAGGACAGTGTACATGTTATATATGACATTTGATACTTAACATGCATAGCTTAGTTTGCATTTTTAGAATTAAAAATAAATTATATTGACTTAAATATATTAGTACAAAAAGTATCATCGTTCGCGAATAATAAGTTTAGTTATTGAGTTCTATATTGATGTATGTATTTAGTTGTTACGAAAGCTCATTAAAAATAGTCGCAACAAGTAACAACCATAAATAACATGTTGTAATATATTTATGAAGTTCGTTTTCGACTAGGTAATTTTTTTTTATTTTCAAAATAAATTTTTAGTACAAACATAAGTTTGAAATAATATATATGATATGATATCAAATGTAATATAGTATTCCACACATAACTATCTTACCTGAGCTGGACTGTAGCGTAAACATCATCGTGTGAGTGCAGATTTCATTTTATATATCATTCAGATACTACAATTAACAACACTTATATATATTCTTAAATTAATTATAGTTAAATTTAAAAAAAAAAATAATTAAACTATATATTTCTAGGATCAATTCGTTCAAACTATGTACCTACCCTACGTTTATTATTTCATCAAAAATAAAAATATAAATGTCCTTCACTCAGTTACTCGTACATTTTTTCTCGGGCCTTTCTAGTCTTTAATCAAGTTTCGAAGAAATAATAATAACCGAGTGAAATATTATGTAATAATAAAAAAAAAAATCCTTTTAAATTTAATAAAATATGTCTGCTATGTATTTTTTCTTTTAGATAAACGAAAACGTAATACTTTTTTCAAAGAATTATATGTATAGTAAAATAGTCATGTACGTATCTATCTATATCTACCTACAACTAGCTAGTATACCTATATTTACGTCGCGACTATCAAATTTAACACAAATATGAATCAAAGAATAACAATTTATTTTTTTGTTTCAGGGTTAAACATTTTCAAATTGAAACTACATAAGCTGCAATTTAAAGATGTTCAAGCGAAAAAAAAATTGAAATAAAATTCATTACACCCAAACGTTATTTTCAATATAATATAAACTAACAGAAATTATAATTCAAACGTGTTATGCGGTTTTGATAAACATCTATTTTTGTATTTACTATATGTCATATTATATCGGTAAAATACAAAAAAAATATACCAAATTAAAATTTATGAATATTCATAAGTCATGTCATTTTTAGAGACATAGTTGAAAATAAATTCTGAAATCTATTCATATTATACATTTTATTTCAGTTGAAAAGGTCGTACGTAACAAATGTTATTCTAAAAAACCAAATCGATTGATAAAACTAAAAAAAAAAAAAAATACTCAGTAGATTTAAAAACAATTTTATGATAATACTTTTGATTCGCAGCGTGATTATGCCCGTAGTAGAAACACTATTTATAATAATATTGTTCTACCGGAATACTGCAGCGTTCAATCGTTTTGTTTAAATTGATTTTTATTTTTACAAGAACATTTGAATAATAATAGTAAATTCTAATTTACATAAAACTCAAAAGAGCATTTATCGCAATCTGGAAGAGAAATAGAAGGGAAAAAATACGTACTATGCACAACTGCAGTGAAACGGTTTCGATATTAATTTACTTCTGAAATGTTGCTGTAGGTATATAATGATTCTGCAGTGTGCGCCATGTGCCCGGCGCGATTCAGCTCAGTAAGCTTAGAAATAATAATATTATAGTGTAGGCAAAACATGTACAACGACCGCGTAATAATAATAATATGTTTCGCTCGTAAAATGCATTATGTATCCTATACCGATGCTTAGTGTTTATATTATAATATAAAGTATAACGATATTATGAACAGTTTATCGTTGTTAAAAATAATTTTGTTCGACAAAATATTAAAGTTGACATCGATATTTCTAACCATTAATCTGAAGAAAAGTAGTTAAGTATAATATTTACGCCTATATGGACAATCGCTAAATTTTATATAGTTTAACTACAATTTTATGTACGGGATGGTATTTATTTTAAATGACTGCATGTATTTTCTAAATATATTTTTGTATTTTTGTGAAAAAATGTTTTCATAATATAGTTTGAATAATACATTTTTACAAGAAAAAAAAATCCATTCCTTTTTATGATACTCTTGGTTTTTTTCTTGTGATAAAACATATTTTCAATTTTAAAGCATAAAACATTTCTAAATATTTTGATGTTCCTATATCTTTATAATATATATTTTTTTTTTGAAATTTCCCAGGTTATTTAGGTCCATTGCCACAAAAACCACTTCCCTCAAACGGCCTCTCTCCGTTTTCTATTCCAAGCTCTTTCAAGTCTTTGATCACTCTATGCTTCCATCTTTGTCTGGGATAACCTATATTGACCTCTTTGTGTTTGGTTTTCAATTTGTCATCTGTTCAATTGTTTCTATTGATCTTCACACGCGGCCAACGACATCGCTCAATCTACTATTTTTGAAGACTTCATTGATATTTGTTTTTTTATGCAAATATTGAATCTCCCAGTTTGTCCTTATCTCAAATTATCTTATATTGTTAATTTTTAATTCATATAGATTCTTCTTAATATCATTCATTTAAATTCGTATGACTTTGTAGCCCACACATATGCAATGCAATTATGGGTCTCACTAGAATTCTGCTAAGAGTTATTTTTATTTTCCATTATAAAATCCACGTATA